>NDGM011059056.1:0-11368 GCA_002564305.1 Octomys mimax
TACTTTCTCTTAATTCAGTGAGAAGAAAGATTTGTACTAATAGTGTTTGGACAGGATATTATGACTGCATCTTGTACTAGAAATAACTACTATGAAGACAACAATATGCAATGTATTAATTAGTGTAACTCTCCTATTAACCTGTTTTGAAACTGTCTCATTGCTATTTGTTTCTCAATAAAATTAATAAAATAAAAGAAAAACAATGGTCAGAAGTAAGAATCCACAGTAAGTAAAAAATAAAAAAGGTCCCAGTTTTTGAATTAATGTTCATATTTTGGGGATGATATCATACTGTGTAATAAAGTGAAAGTAAAATAAGTGCACATAAATGTATATGACAAAGACAAATTGTCCACCAAGAAAATCAACAAGAATCAGTGAAAAAACTATCAGAACTAGTTAAAGTTCAGGAGAATAGTCAGATTAAAAAAAATCAATATTGAAAAATCAATAGCTTTCTTATACATAAGCAATGACCAACTTAGAATGTAATAGTAAAATGGGACCCATTTAGAATAGCCACAAAGCTCATTAAATACTTGCAATTAGGTACAACAAAAAAAACTTGTAAAACCTATTTTTAAAAACTAACAAATTATTGAAGGCCATGAAGCAAATATTGGACAGAAGGGAAAAGTTATACTATGTTCCTGATTTTAAAGATTCAATATTTAAAAGAGAGCTTCTTCCAAAATTATTTTATACATTAAGATTAATTTGAGAATTAAAATCAGAACTTATTTTAGGAAGAAATTGTAAGGTGATTTTAAATATACTACTGAGAAAACTATGCAAAATAAAGCAATATTTGAAAAGAAGACCAGTAAAAGACTAGTCTTACCGAATAGCAAAAGCGTAGTTTAGAATGACAGCAACTTGAACAGTGCAATTACTTCAGGAAAAAATAAGAAAAATGAAAGACTAGAATATAGAGTTCATAAACATTTTTGTTTTTATGAGGATTTCGTGTATCAAATATTGTGGCACATGAAGTGGAAAATCAAAGTTGGGCTGAATCTCATCAATAACTGTGGCTTCATATTTGAAAACACTTATTTAGCTTTATATATGACCTCATTAAGGACTGCATGGAAAAGATATCCTTAAATTTTAGGAGAAAATGCAAAACATTTAAAAATCTAAGAATAAAATGCCTTTATAATTATGTTTATATTTATGATATGGATCTAGAAGTGAAAAGGGACATGATCTATAAACTGGATTTCATATGAATTACACATTTTGTACTGATAAACAAGAAAAAACATTTGTATTGTCTATGAAAAATCAAACATTAAGAATTTTAAATATATTATTAAATCTAAATATTAATAGCAGGAAAGAAAATGCAAAGAAATCAATAGAAGTATAAACAAAGGATCTGAAGGAATAATTTATAAATGCATACACACAAATACAGGTATTAACACTGTTATAATTAACAATAGTTTTACAAAATCCTAAATTAGAGACACATAATCAAAGGCTAACTAGGTATTCTAATTACTGCTTGTTAGAACAAATCATCTCTTAAGTTGGCAGCTTAAAGCAGTCCAGTTCCTACTATGTGAGGTCAGGCAGCTGTGAGGTGCTGGATGGATATTTCTGACTATAGTTCCCTCCTGAGGTTTCAGTCACATGCTAACTGAGGCTGAAGTCACCTCAGAACTGAGCTGCGACTGGGATTGGTTATTTCTAAGCTATATGCATGACTATGGCACGTTTCAGCTCCTTGTGTTCCGTGAGGATGAAGCCCTACTTTCCTTGCCATGTCAGTGTGCACCTTCCACAAGGCAGCTTACAGTATGGAAACTTCAGTCCCTGGCATTGGGATTGAGAGAAAGAACTCGTGTTTGGGGAGCAAGGTAGGAAGTGAGGGAGCCCTAATTGGAAGCGATGGTCTATAATTCCCATCACGAACTATTGTTTCTCATAACTAGGTTCGAAAGTTAAATCTGATATAGAAATGGAGGACTAAGGGCCACCCAAATAGATCAGCAGATTAAAACCCCTGCAAACAGGAGCAGGGGCCAGGAATTGGATCCCTGGGACTGCCATGCCGGCTTTGTCCCGGGGGGCTGGGGGGGGGGCGCTGAGACTGAAGTTGAGACTGGGCATGGTGACTCGCACCTGTAATCCCAGCTCTTGGGAGGTTGTGAACAGGTGGATCACTACGAGTCTGACCTAGTAGTGAGACCCTGAACATCCTATAGACCCTTCCCTAAAATACAAAAAAATTTTAAAAAGTGGAAGACTATGACAGTTAACCTTGACTGCTAGTCTCATTGAACTGAGAGACATTTAATTTTGCTGAATTCAAGTACCTACAATCCTTGGACTGACATCAAGTATGAAAAGGTCCTTTAAAAACTTCTCCAAGTACAGCTCCTCTAACTGCAATGGAACACCCATCTCTAACAAAACAGTACAAAAAAGGGGGATATAAATAAAGGACTGTTTTGTTGTGAAAAAAATATGTATATACAAGATAGTTAGGATAGATAGACAGCTACTTTCTCTTAGTTTATTGAGAAGAACGTTTTGTATTAATATTGTTTAGACAAGATATCATGTTTGTATCTTGTCCTCTGAATAACTACTATGAAGATAACAATATGCAATGTATTAATTATTGTAACTGTCCTACTAAACTCTTTTGAAACTGTTTCATTCCTATTTTATCTTTTTTTCTCATTAAAATGAATTATAAAAAAAATAAAAAAGAAAGAAATCAATAAAGCCCCTTCATTAGTGCATCTAGGTCAGACTGCCCCCTGGTGCATCTGGTCCCTGACCCCTTCTCCTCTGGGTCTTTCCAACCTGGTCAGTTCCCTGACTGTCCTGAGTTGAGCAATGGTCCTTTACTGTACCCTTCCATCATGACATTTCTGCCTCAGAGCCACTGATCATAGAGCTCAGATAAACCTGTTCTTTAAGATGTATGTGTCAGGCATTTTGTCTCAGTAACAAAGATGACTATGTATAAGGTTATTACAAAAATATGTGAATATCAAGTAGTAGAGATCAGCAGGAGCCATCCTAAAGGCTTTCATAATGTTAGCTGGAAAAATAGTCTCATGGAATTAATTTTAGAGATTATTTTCAAATGCACGAGCCCCAAACTAAAATTTCTACTGAGGAATCTTTTCCTTAAACATACTTGCATAATGTCTTCAAAGATATATACAAAAAGAATGTTCACTAGAAACTTTACTGAAGGAAGACAGAAGTACTTTCAATTCTAAATTACTATTAAAAATTACAATTCAGAGATCTATTTTAATAGTTAGAAAGATTGAGATGGAGTTAATATTGACAAGGAAACTCCGCTAGCCATGTCACTTTAAAAATCCCTTTCTTACATGTATTGAGACATAATTGATGTACAAAAATAAAACAGCTTTAGTGTATATACCCTGATGATATTTTTGGGGTATATATCAAGGTATTAAAAGCACCCATCACTCCAAACATATCCTTGGGTTGTTTCACAAGCTTTTTGGTGTTTTTGTATATAAGAATAATGCAAGTTTCATTTTCTTAAATATTTTAAAATGCATAATATTATGTTGTTAATGATAAAAAAACCTATGTTGTGGAGTGAATCTCTAGAGTCAGTGCACCTGGCAGAGCTGAAATTTTGTTTCTAAACTATTGAAGAACAATTTTCTCCTTCTTCCTCCTCAGACTCAGCAACAAAAAAATTATTGCTTGTATAAGTTTTACTATTTAGATGTTACAATTAAGTGCAATCAAGCAACACTTGTTCTTTTGTGACTGAGTACGCCATATTGTTGGTGACAATTTGTAAGTTATAAAATAATGCCTTGACTTCAGGAGAATATTCTAAACAATACATACATACACACATGCATGCATACATACATACATATAAAATTGAAAATAAATTAAGTATGATTTTATTTGTTTAGAAAATGAACATTTGCTTTAAATTTAATATTTTTGAAATTTCTTTGAAGATGGAAAGCATAATTAAAATGATAGCCTCCAAATATGGAAATACTTGCAATTTTAAGAAATGATAGCTCCCATAGTTCAAAAATTTAATTGAATCCTATGAAATTGAGCATATGTTAAATTATAATAAACATTGTTTAAGCTACAGATATTTGGGCTAGGGAGATAGATCAGAGGTCTAAGTGCCTGCCTGGCAAGTGCAAGGACCTGAGTTCAATCACTGGTACCACATGTCATGCTGGGTAAGGAGGTCTGGATACACCGTGCTCCCCAAAAAACTGAGTGTGGTATTGTATGCCTATAATCTCAGTGCAGAGCAGGCTGAGACAGTAGGAGTCTGAACTGCATAACAAGACCTGTATCAAATAAATAAATAAATAATTTTAAAAATAACTTTTAAAAAAACTTTAAGAAGATACAGATTTTTTTTACTCATTGGATAACAATTATAAATCACAGAATCTGAGATTATGTCTCATCTAAAATCTAGCATAGAATAAATTTAAATTCAAATACAGGAGGAAAACATATCCGAGACAGTTGTAAATAGTATCAGGTCTAGTGATGTCTTTATGACAATATCAATAGGATGATAAATTTCTGGAGCATGAAGCATGAAAAGATGGTTCAATGGGTTTTCCCTTTGATTAAAAATTACAATAATAATTAAAGAAGAAAGCTAGTTGAGTTGACATTTTAATGTGTCCATAGTTTTAGAGTCTCTGCTCTCTTGTTTATTACATTTATTATTTGGGTTTCTGCCTAGTAGTAGTATAGCATTCTAGAATAAATAATGTTCAAATTAAATTTTTCAATACAAACAACATTGCCACAGACTGTAGGCATACAACTTGATGCAATTTTGCACCATAAGTGTGTCCTACAACTTGCAATCAGAAATGAGTTATCTTTAACAGCCTTCAAGAAATTCCTTCATGTGCCCTACCAACCACTACCTTCTGGACAACACAAGCATAAACTATAAGACACATATTTTAAGTAATTCTGATATTTCTGAGCCATCATTCATGATGAACCCTATTATATCCAGGATCATATCGAGGTACGAGATTATAGGACTGTTACTGGGAGGTGAAGATTAGCAGGGTAATTGCCATTTTCTGGAACAATCGTGAACTCCTCCTCTCATAGGTGTGTTTCTTTAAATAGAGCTCAGCTGTGGTTTTATCTTGCCTTCAAAGACTGAATATGGGCTTTTTCAGTACCAGAGAACACTGTAATCAGGACCTTAACCCTTCCACAGCCCGGGCCCCACAAGGAGGGCATTGTGCGAGGAATCTATCTTTCTAGAGTTGGAGGCTTTGGTTCTCTGGAATTGTCAAGTAGTTAGAGTGGACTATCTTATAGGTGATTTCACAGAAGCTTTTTTGGGGAAGAATTTTACTAAAAACTTTAATATTCTTATTCATAGCACAGCACTTGTTTTCACCTGGCTGCGGAAGCTTTGGCTATTGCCTTGCCTCGCCTTGTGTCCCTTTCGCCTCCTTTCTTTTTCTTCCCCTTTCACTCCTCTCCTCCCTGCATGCAAACACTTTTATAATGTCAGTCCTCAGAAAAATACCTCCAATCTCTCGCCTTTGCAGTTGTCAGTTTTTCACAGTTCACTGCAATTCACTGCAAGACTTAAAGGATGCGTCGCAACTTTTCTGAGCAGTTGTGTTGAAGTTCTCTTTTAACTTCAGAGAGAGGAAGTGTGTCCTCCTTACCTACGTACTCATTGGACCAAGGATTCAGTACCCTGAGCAGAGTTCCTTACAAAATTTCCTTTCAGGAATTCCTGAATGTTACATTACATTTATTCACTTGATGTGCTTGAGTTGCCCTACTAACTCAGGAAATATATCTTGAGAATTTTTGCATTATACATTCTCACGGTATGTTTTGTAGTCACTCATTCATGTTTTGACCCATGAGTTGAAAATGCCAGATATCATTCATTCATTCATTCACTCACACATGCATACTTCCAATATTTATCAATTAATCAATGTATACTGAAAGCCATCTTTGATACTATGACTATAATATAGTAAAAGACTAAAATTATCAATGTCTTTCTAGAGAGAAGATATAAACCATGAAATTATGAATAAGTAGTATTTATATTAAAACCTGGTTAGTGAATTGAAAAATATAAATCAGGGGAAAGTATCTGAAAGAATAAATAAGACTCAAAAGTTACAATGGATAACAATAGATATTGTAAAAGGGAAAGAAACTGCTCAAAAAGAAAGAACAACTATGGCAGTGGAAAGAAGAAAATAAGAAAAGGGAAATATAATATAATATATATATATATATATATATATATATATATATATATATAAGCTAAGATAGTTGTAACACTAGTAGCTATTAGTTCATTGAAAGGAACAGTTAGTGCTTATATTGTTTGATCAATTTTGCATCCCTATATCTTTTAATGTGAGTAACTACTTTGAAGAAAGAGGCTGGGGAGATAGCTCACCAGTCTAAGCACCTGGCTGGAAAGTGCAAGGACCTAGGTTTGATCACCAGTACTACATGCTGTGCCAGTGCTGCACCATCAGTCACAAAAAGCAGGAGAGGTGGTGCATGCCTGTAATCCTAATGCTGGGGAGGCTGAGACAGGAGGATTGCTACAAGTCTAAGCTTCATAGGAAGACCCAGAACCAAATAAATAAACAAATAAATAAATAATTAAAAAATAAAGACAACAATATTCAATATAATAACCATTGTTGATATCCTATCATCTCGTTTTGAAATTCTGTATCATTTTTAAATTGCTTTTCTCTCTCTTAAAAAAAGAAATAACTGGAAAAGAAAAATAAAAATTGGAGTGGGGATAAGGAGACAATTTTGTACAGGGTATTGAAGGAAGGTGTCAATGAATAGAATGCTCTGACAGTGGTCCTATGTATAAGCAATGCTGTGAATAGGTAGAATGGCATTGCATAGGTTTTTTGTTGTTGTATTTTAGGGAAGGGTTTATAGGGTATTCAGGGTCTCGCTACTAGATTGGACTCATAGTGATCCTCCTGTTCACAGCCTCCCAAGAGCTGAGGTTACAAGCACATGCTGCCATGCCCAGTCTCAATTTCTGTCTCAGCCAGCCCAGGGGGTGGGGCTGGCATGGCAGGCCAGGGAGATCAAACCTCTGGCCAGTGTGCCTGTTAGCATTGCATAGGTTAAGATGACACTTTGGCTGCCTGCGTAGGCATAACAAGAGACTAGTGGATGTAGTAGCATGATACATGGGTAGAGTGGAAGAAATGAAAGATAAAATAAGTGAGGCTCTAGAAAGCAGAATTGACCATTTTGAACCCTCCCTTATTGATAAGAGGCATCATTGGAAGGATGAGAACAAAGGGTGACTGCCCTGTATATAAGTGCCTTTGTGTAAAGCAGACTGTAAGGAATCAAAGAGTCTAACTAGAAAGCCATGGAAATAGCCCAGTCAAAGGATGATGATGCCTTGGACCAAGGAAAAAGAAGTGTTAAAATAGAAAGACTGGGTTAGGGATATCTATTGGAAGTAAATGAAGAGGAATTTGGACAGATTTAATGTGGGATGTGAGAACAAGGAGGGGAAGGTAACATTACGATTTTGGCCTGAGAAAAGAGAAGTGTTAATTGCAATGAATGCATATAAAGTGAGAAAAACTGGAGGCGTCTGAGAAAAGCTGGACAGTAATCCCAGGAGTTCATGTCAATGTTTGAACATGCCTACATTAATTTACTTAATAGATATCCTTAAGAGATGTTGAGTTGACCATGATGTATATGGATCTGAGGTTAAAGCTTAGCAGAGAGGTCTAAATTTAAGATACAATTATAAAGCTATCAGAATATGCTTTAAAAAACCCTGGAGCACCAAAGGACAAAAGTATAAAAAGAACAGCAGATAACTAGGATAACTGTACTCCTAATTTCTATTTCTTTATTGTAGAGAGCAGTTAATGTTTAAAAATTTTATTTTGACCAATTTTGCATATTACAATGTATAATACCAACCATTATTGAATTCCTATCATCTTTTTTTTGAAATTCTGTATCCTTTTGCATATTTTATCTATTAGTTTTTTATTCTCTTAAAAATAAAACATAAGTTCAGGGACTGAGCCAAGACCATGCAAAAGGCCAGAACATGAGCACAGCCAGAAAACTGGCTGTAGAAGAGGCCAACAGGAAGAGTAAAAAATAGAAAAGAACATAGTCTAGAGAGGTAACAAAAAGTTGTAGAAGGATGAGGAAATGATAGGCTAGGTCACATATTCTAGCAAGTGTTATAGTGTCATGACAGAAATGGGATCACTGCATTTAATAACTTGGTGGCCATTGATGGCCTTAAGAAGAATATGTCTGGGAAAGTAGTCAAATTCTAGTTTGATTACTGTTCAATTTTAATTGAACAGGAAGAATTTTAAAATTCAAGTACAGATAATTCAGTATGTGTTTCTGCAGATTCAAACAGAGAAATAAGATAGAAAATCAAATGGGAATTCCAGTCAAGAGTGGAACTTTAGGGGCCAGGGAGATGGCTCAGGGAAATAAGTGCTTCCCTGGCAAGCTTAAGGGTCTGAGTTCAATCCCCAGTTCCATCAAAAAAAAAAAAAAAAGGAGTGGAACTTTAGAAAGTTCAATATTTGTACACTGATGCAGGAGGAAATACTGATCAGGCAAGAAAATGGGGACTCTTCTGGAGCTCTGACTTTATGTAAAAGATAGAGATTCTAATCTAGTGCCCAAGAGGAGAAGTTGGCTGAAGAAAAAAAAAGCCAAACATGAAATAACTTCAAGAAACTAGAGCTGAAAAGTAAGAACAATATTCCAGGTGGGTGTTGAGATTCCTTTCAGACAAAAGTGATGCTGGAGAGTGTTACAGAGAGAAGAACCTAAACGGTGTCCCAAGGCAGGCATATGGCTGACACAAGGAAGGGTATAAATAGTGCAATCCATGATAATGGATTGGAGCTGGGTCTTATGGATTCAGAGAATATTAAGAGAGCAGAGGGCTGGTGAGATGGGTCAGTGGGCTAAAGCACCTATTTAGAACAAGCTTAGCAAAGCACAGGGACCACGGTTCAATCCCCCAGTTCAGCCCCCCTGGTGAGCTGAGCTGGCCACACACACACACACACACACACACACACACACACACAAATAAATAAAATTTAAAAAAATTTAAAAAAGAGAGCAGAGTAGTTGCCTCAGGAGAGAATCACTCTTTGAAGGGAAGAGAAGAAAGAAACGTTCTGAAAGAGCTCTAGAAAGCAGTAGGGATGGTTACTGGGAATGAGTAAGGATTGTGGAGTAGTAGAAAGATTAGTGTGGAAGAGATGGGTGGGGAAAGAGATTGCTAAAGTTTCTGTGACCCATACTCTATATTACACTAATAAGCATAATGAAGCTAATCATAGCAATCCAAAGTTGGACAAGAACCCGAAATTCATTGTGGCACAGGGATTAGGCAGGCATGTGCAGGTCTCATTCTGAGCTCAGGACTTCTCAAGACGCTACCTAGTGGACTGTGGGAGTCTTGCTTTAATTCCTTTTCTCTCATCAAAAATACTCCATGGATTTAAAAAAAAAATTGTTTTTTGACAGATAGCTTTTGTTAGAGTGCACGTGCCAAAAACTACACATATCATTCTTTGGTTCAGTTTGATTATTTTGATTATTTGATCAGTTTAATAATTATGGCTACAAAAAGTCTATTGTTTTGCAATTCCATAAAATAATAAAGAATGATTTTGGCTGCTAAGCATGTTTTCTATCCCCTATTACTTACTTTGGTTAAAATGACCTGATTAAGGTAAATAGTGATCAAAGAAAATGTGCAGATTTGACTGAGACAAAAGCATCTGCAAAGGAGGTTTAAAGTAGCTGTCTTAAATTAAATTGAATTCTGGATATCCTTCCAACAATATTTATTAAGACTTTAATCAATGAGGATCCCACGTTTGATTTTAAATATAGATTCTGTTCTACATTTTTTACTTCTCCATCAGCTTTTTTTCAGCACATCATTATATTTTCCTTTAGGTTGCATCCTTGTACTTGAGCAAAGACATCTGAACCCCCACATTCTTCCCTGAATGGCTTCTGCAGTAGGAGCAACAACCAGAGACAGGGAAATAGAGCTTGGTGAAACAAGGCACTGGTAGGACTTATGAAAGTGTCAATCATTATTGAGTAGGTCAGGGTCAAGAAGAGAACAGGGAGCCATGATTTGAGAAGTACAAGGATCTATATGAGCTATTCATTCTGCTGGGCTTTCTTTTCTATATAAAAGTTGACAAAACTGGGAGTCAGGCAATTGGCATTCTTAGAAATACAAAAATTCTCAGTTATTAGGAAAGTGAACTCTGACAGGAAAATAAAGTTTCATATTTTTTCCCTTGATACCTTCTTCAGCATGTAATGGTTACACACACACACACACACACACTCACACACACACACATGCACGCATGCATGCACACACACACAACCTTTGCTGATCTGTATTTTCTATACTTCAATTACTACCAACAGCCGAACAATTTGATTTGTGCACTCCAACTTCTGACTTATTAATTCATTTATGGAGTATCTTTTATCCCTTCAGTACTTTTCTAAGCACTGGTGATTTAGCAATTAACAAGGTGGAGAAAGCTTGTGATCCTATAGATGCATCTATTCTAGTGCTTGTGTTGGCAGGAGGAGAGCAGAGACAATAAATATGTAAGCAAAAAATATGCAGACTTGGCATATTATAAATAGGAGATCCAAATTTTAATATTTCTGTTCATGAATCACATAGAATCCTGTACCTGTGCTGGAAATATATTTGATCACAGCTAGGAGGAAGCTTAAAGATATGTGACATAAGTTATTGCCCTCATTTCATTAAAAGGAAATTTGAGANAAACTGAAGTAGGGAACTTAGCAATTACTATTAAGCCAAATCAATATTTAATTTCAATTTAAAGAGTAGTTTATTTCACACTATGTCAAAATCTGAGACAAACCCCTCCAATTATCCAATATTTAAACTATATGAAATCTCTTACCATATGTTTATTATTTCATTTTCAGTGTAATTATTGGTCATCCTTTGATTACCTTCACAGACACCTCTTTTGCTACCCAGATATATCTTAGTATACAGAGGATATCTGAATTACAAGACCATTACAAGACCACTTTGTTTTCTTTCAAAAGAAAGTGACAGGAGCCTGAGAATTTTTCAGCCTAAGACCTAGATCTGGGACACAGACTATTCTGCTAATAGTCTATGTTGCTGTGGAGTAATGCTATGATAATGTCAGTCAAGACAAATGTCCATTTTGTATCTGTGTATTCAAAGTGGTTGGGATAGATATACAGTTACATTCTGTTA
>NDGM011059074.1:0-11859 GCA_002564305.1 Octomys mimax
TCCTCACTAAGACAGGACCTTTATTAGCCTGGATTATTGGGAATCATCTCCTTTAATTTGCATCACTGCATGGGCAGGCTGTAGTCCCTTCTGTCCTAAGCTACTGTGTATTCCTGAGTTTAAAAAGTTGGAGCCTAGGGGGCTTGGGAGATGGCTCAGTAGAATAAGCGCTTCCCTGGCAAGCACAAGGGCCTGAGTTCAATCCCTGGTTCCACAAAAAAAAAAAAAAAAAAGTTGGAGCCTGGGGAGTGACAGGACTCCACAGACGAGGGCTTTTGGTGCCTCATTTTCCTCTACTGGGAGTGTGAATAAGCCAATCTGTTGGGTGGATTCTTGGAGTGGGCATTTGGTCTTCAATGTAGAGAGCCAGGCAGGGGTGGGAGGGGCACTGGGCCAGGGTCATGCACAGTGGGTGTCCCAGAAGGTTGGACCTGGGGCTTACTCCACACATTGCCTCTGCAGGCCTTTTATTACATCCCATTTTATAGAAAAGGAAACTGAGGGTCTCCTGGCTGACCAATGCCAAGGAGCTTTCCCTGAGCCACCTTTCTCCCACACCAGAGACCACCGGGACTGAAAGAGCTGCTTTGACTCCACCCTTTGCAGGTCTGGAGCTCCACAGTAAGAGCAAGAGGGTCCTGTTGGAGGAGGGGGTGAAGGTGCTGCCGGGCCAAGCAGGTGGCGAAGGGACTGGGTCCTGGAGCCCTGGGCACTCTGAGGCCTGGGAGAGAGACCACCAACCTGGGGTGTCCCCAAGCCGGCCAGTAGGGACGCGGCGGGGACGGCCACCCGCACGCAGGCGCCAGTTTCCAGACCTAGCAGCAGAGAAGCCACATAGCTGTGGGCAGTGTGGCAAACGCTTCCGTTGGGGCTCAGATTTGGCCCGCCACCAGCGCACACACACTGGAGAGAAGCCACATAAGTGTCCTGAGTGTGACAAGAGCTTCCGCAGCTCTTCGGACCTGGTGCGCCACCAGGGCGTGCACACAGGTGAGAAGCCCTTCTCCTGCACTGAGTGTGGCAAAAGCTTCAGCCGCAGCGCCTACCTGGCTGATCACCAGCGCATCCATACGGGCGAGAAGCCCTTCGGCTGCAGTGACTGTGGCAAGAGCTTCTCACTGCGCTCCTACCTGCTGGACCACCGGCGTGTGCACACTGGCGAACGGCCCTTTGGCTGTGGCGAGTGTGACAAGAGCTTCAAGCAGCGCGCTCACCTTATAGCCCACCAGAGCCTTCACACCAAGATGGCTCAGCCCGTGGGTTGAGCAGCCAGTGGAACCGTGCTGCCTTCTTTGTGTTCTCGGGGCTTCACCCATCTTTAGACACTTCCTGGCCTGCTGGAGTGACC
This sequence comes from Octomys mimax, assembly GCA_002564305.1. NCBI lineage: Eukaryota > Metazoa > Chordata > Mammalia > Rodentia > Octodontidae > Octomys > Octomys mimax. The sequence goes on from NDGM011059074.1 coordinate 1,349, forward strand.
CAGGCTCAAGGCTGCCCTGCCTGCCCTCAGGATGTACCCTGCACTCCCTGGAAGAGAAGTCTGACTGACGTTGTGTTTTCCCTTTTGCTCTGTGTTTCTCTTTTCCTTAGTTTCCTGGAGCCATAGCATATTCCTGGCAGGGGCAGCAGGGAGTGTGAGGATTCAGGCAGGGCTGGGGGCTTTTTCCTAGGGCCCCTCGGCCCGAGGTGGCCACTGGCAGTTTGTTTCCTACCTTCTCAGGTGGGTCCATGGGTCCTGCCCTGCCCACCCCTGCCTTCAACGGGTGGAGGGCTAGACCCCCAGGAGAATGCTTGGCTTTGGGAGGGTCAGTAGGCCCACACACACGAGCAAGTGAGGTCTGGCTCTGGCCACGGGGATATTCTGGCCTGCATTTCCTTCCATTTCCAGGCCATGACCACTCTGTCCTGGCCAGGCCGCAGGAAGTTGCCATGTTTGCTCCTGGCAGATGCACCTGCCTTCCAGTGAGCCTGCATCTGCCATTCTGGATGGTAGGTGGTTGGAAACTCCCTCCTGCCCCCTCCTCCAAGGCATAGCCTTGGCTGTACTGAACACTAGCACTCTGTCAGCATATCGTTGCTGACTCCTTAAGCACTGCATTCCATTTTTTGTCTGCATTTTGTGCAGATTTGTATGAACAGGGACAGACCAGGTCTCTTCTATAGAGGTCAGGCCGTTGGATTTCAGAAGGGCTTGAATAAACATGGAAACTTCTCTCAGGTGTTGATTGTTCAGGTGGCTACTGCAGGGAGTGGGGGAACCTAGGAATCTATCCCTTGGCCTTGTGGCCTGGTCCTTTGGGTGATTCACGGTGCTGTGTAGTCGTCAGACAGAGTCATATCCTGGGTTTTCAGGAGTTGGGTCCCAAGGGGTAGCCATGAACCCCAGGACTCCATCCCCATCTGTTGGTCTGTCTGCCCTGGTCTGGGCAGCCATCTTCATCCTAGCAAGGGACTGGTGGGGGGCCAAACAGGATTTGGGGTGTTGGGCTGGGGAGATAGCTCAGTGGTATAAGCACTGGCCCTGCCACAGGGTGATGTACTAAGTTGGCTGAGGAAGGGCCCCAGGGGCAGATGCTGCCACAAAGACTGGTTGTGGGACAGGAACACCAAGTATGCTACGGACACATCTCCCCAGGTGGGGCAACGTGGGGCTGCTACCAAGGGAACAGGAAGTGTGGAAAGGGGTCGTACTCCAGTGACCACTGGTTCTGATCAGGCACCTACCAGCTCTGTGTAGGCCTTACCTGGCCCCAGGCAGCAGGGAGCTTGGAGTGGAGGGGTGGTTGGAAAACAAGGGCAGGGCCCATTTGGACCAGTTACCTTCTCCTTGAGAGTTCAGGATCCACCGAGCAGCATAAGTCTCCCAACCTGCACCCAGCTGGCCCTCTCCAGCCCCCACTCGCTCCACCAGCTTGGCCCTCCCAGCCTCCGGCTAGGATGAGGATAGCTGCCAGACCCAGGCTGACAGGCTAACAGAAGGGGCTGGAGTCCTGGGGTTCATGGCTACCCTTTGGGACTGAAACCCTGCAAGGCCAGGATATAGCTCCATTTGGTGACAAAACAGCACTGTGAGTCACCCACGGGACCAGGCCATCTCTCACAGTGAAATAACCAAGGTTGCACTGTGGTCAAAGCTGATTCCCGGTGGCATTTTCTGCCTCTCTGGGCTCAGTGCTGTTGCGTGCCCACACACATAGTAGTGTCTGTACATATCTCTCAGGTGCAGGAGGGCAAGTGTGAGTGGAGGGGATGGTATGATAAGTAGGAAGACTTCTTAGGGCTGGTGGTTGCCTCCAAAGGGAGTCACTGGAGGGTAGCAAGATCAGATAGGAGTGTGGACCAAGAGCTAAGAATAGGGTCGGGTCCAGGTTTCAGGCGTGGGTTCCTGGCTCAGGTGGAGACATCAGTGCCAGCCCAGAAGTCACCTGCTAGAAACTTACAACAGAGTTGGACTGGAGCAGCGGAGCTCAGGTTTCTGGAGGGTGGGGCAGGTCAGGTCATAGAGCTGATAGGAGGCAGTGTGGGGAGAGGCAGGGGTTAGGACCCTGTGTACTAGGTGCTAGGACCATGTGAGCTCAGTGCTTAAAGTACAACCCATCTCACTTCCATGGCCTTCCTGGTGGCTGGGACCCTACAGGTGGCCGCACAGCTGGCAGATACTTGAGACAGCCTGGGGAGAAAGGTAGTAGGAGGTGCCATTTGGCCCAGCCTGATCCTAATGCCTAGATGTGCCCATTGCCCAGCCCAGCTCTGGCCTTGCCTCTCCAGGGGAAGTACAGAATGCAGGGGTCATGGGTGGCTCTGATATTCAGCAGTCGTGGGGTGTCTGCCACTACTTTTGCTGCTCTGGACTGTGTATTCCAAGCCTTGGGCTTTAAAAACTGTAAGAGGAATGAAGTCTCAGTACAGGTGAGCTCTCCTCCAGCCCCAGCCCAAGCCCCCACACCCACTGAGCTCCCCAGACTCAGGCCAGACCATGGCTCTAACACGCAGGGCATCCTTGAGCTGGTTTGGTTCTGAGAGCAGCTGGATGCCCAGGGCACTCTGAGCTGTGCCCTTGTGGCCTCGCTGGCCCCCAGTAGACAGCTGAGGCAGCTGCTGCCACTGGTCCAGGAGCTTAGTCGCTGTGGGGCCCTGCAGGGCTGCCCCCAAGTCTTCCTGCTGCTCTCCAGTGGTCCTGGGGGTGAGTGGCTCACCCAGGACATCACATCAAACTGGGGATGGGGGATGGGTGGGAGAATGTCCCTCCTGCCAGCCCATAGCTCCAGCCTGCTTCTCCACCAACTGGCCAGGAGTCTGGTGCCTTCCTTAATGGCCTGGAGAAACTGCAGTTCCTTTCACAGATCCCTGCTGTAGCTGCTCACAGAGGTGGGGGCCCCAGAAAGTATGTACGAGGTCAGGGCCATGGTCCCCCAGCCCTTTGTGCTCTCAGCCAGTTTCAGTTAAATCCATTCTCATGGGTCTTCCTCCCACGTCCATTCTCTGATCCTTCACGGTGGACACAGGCAGTGTGAGTCTAACCCTGCGTGCCCCTCCACACAGCCCAGGCTGTCTCCAGCCCCGTGCCATGCCCCCATGGCCCAACCAGCCTCACATGGTCCCTTCCAGGCTGTCAGTAGTGTCCTTCCTGAGCTCCTGCTGTCCACATTGGTGTTTCCAGCTATCCCTTTGGCAGTGACTGCTGCCTGTTAGACTCCGGCTGGGTGCCCAGGGTCTGAAGTTCTCACTGGGCAGGTGGGTGTGCTTGGGAAATCCTGGAGGTTGGGGTGGGGGAAAATTCCGTGGCTGTCCCAAGCTTAGTGTCTTCCCATGTAGTGCCCACCCTAGGAGGCTTCCTCTTTAGCCCCACCCTGTGTGCCCACAGACCTCAGGGTTGGGGGTCAGTGATGATACGGCCACTGTCCATTTGAGGCCCTCCATCCCCAGGGAAATAAATGACCTTAAGACCAAACCAGAGCCTGGGTCTTGCCTAAGTCCAGACTGCCCTCCCCATTCTCCTCCTTCCCTTCTGCAAGTGGCTCCAAAGAGCCTTTTGTGGACACAAGGTTACCCGGTCTTTCCTTGCAGTCTCTTCCTCACTCCCCACAGAGCAGCCTATTCCTCACTGCAGAGTAGCCCCTCAGCTGGCTTTGAGCCCCACCATCCCAGCTCTTCTGCAGGGTGGCTGAAGAATCTGCTGCGGATGGCTACTGCCCAGCCTTCTGGAGCACCTTGTGGGAGGACCCTGTGCCTGAGAGGTGTGGAGCCCTGGAGGCCTAAGGTGAGGAAACATGATAGGAGTCCAAATCTATAGCCATAGTTGCATGTGGGACAGGCTGAGACCCAGTTGGAAGAGGCAAGGAGCTGGGAGTCCCCTCAAACCATACTGAGAACACATTGGCCTTCTCTGTAGCCAGACCCTGGTCCCAGTTGGTGTTCAGTATGAGTCACTTCCCTGCCTCAGGAAGCTGGTCTCCAGGGCTCCATGACCTTCTGTACTGGCTGGTTTCTGCTTCCCCAAAGTCAAAGCTTTCCCTCCAACAGTCTCATTTTCTTTCTTGGACACACGTGAGCACACTGCCCTCTCCTCAGGCCTCTTAACTTCGTACTGGAGCAGGAGAAGAACTGGCTCTGGGAAACTAGACCTCCAGGTCAGCTCCAAAGAGTTTGTGCTAACTCTCATAGAGAAAGCAAAGGGCTTCCTCTCTGTACCTGAGGCTAGCCACAAGTGGAGTCAGCGGCAGAAGCTGGGGAAGTGCTCTTAGCCCCCGGGGGAGCAGGAGCCTAGGCCCAGTCTTCAACTTTGTCTCCACACCAGGCATTCTGGAAGGCTCTGGTTCAGTTCCAAGAGAGGCTGGACAGGTGCACAGGGGCCCTGTGAGCTGTGCCCTTGTGGCCCTGATGGCCTGGGGGGGGGGCCAGGGACAGCTACTGGGGGCTAATGGGAAAGAAGTACAGCCAGAGGTACTAGTAGGGGAACTAAGCTGCTGCCCGGCACTGTGGGACCACCCCAAGATCTTTCTTGCTGTGAGGGTAAGTGGCCTGGCATCCTGCCCTGGATTTCCTTAGCCAGCCATTGGCCTCCCACACTTGCTGCCCATCTCCTCCAGGAAGCCCGAATGCTGGCCCTTCCTATTCCTTCTCCCACCCTTCCTACTGCGGAGTCCCTGAACTTGAGCTTTTAGCCCTTAGCATGGTCAGTCAGTGCTCTGAATATTTCTGGCCTATCAGACCATTTCCCAGGCTTTGGGGACTGGGTTCTTGCCTTGACCCCACTGTTTTCAGGGGTCTGTAGCCTGCATGCTCCCCTGGGTACCCACCAAGTGAAACAGTCTGCCTCCCCTTATATCCCAGGAAACAGAGATGCTGGGGGGGGGGTGTCACCGGCTCTGTGGTGATGGTTGTGGGCACCTCCCACATCCCTTCCCAGGCAGATGTCTTCCAGGTTCAGGCGCATGCCCCAAGTGGGTCTTGCAGTCCTTTCAGAGCCTGGACTTGGCAAGGCTGGTGGCAGGACTTGTGCCCGGAGCATTACTGGGGCTCTCAGCTGGGTTCCTGCCATCACCCCTTACTCCTCTTGGACAAGATGATGGGAGGAAAATTTTCCTAAAGTGCAAAGGCCTTTGGGAAGCAAGAGCCTGGCAGCCACCTGGAGTCAGGCATATGCAGCTTCTCTGAGGCCCCACAGCTGGTAAGCAGCAGGGCTGAGCTGTGGTCTTCAGTTTATCTTTTTTTCCTCCCTGCATTCCCGCCCCCATTGTCCTGTGCTGCCTTAAGCTAGGGAAGGGGAGCCCCTAGGGCTTGTGGAGTCCTAGGATGCTGGTGATGGGAGTTGACTCGGAGTCCTAGGATGCTGGTGATGGGAGTTGACTCCTCTTGCAGGCAGCTGTTCCAGGGGCCCCACTTCAGGGAGCTCTGACCAAGCAGACGTTCTGACAGTGTGTGCAGCCCCTGAAGGTAAGATACCCAGGGGCCTTTACATGGGCCCAGTTTCCTGCTTTAAGATCGGGAGTGATCTTAGGGACAGCCTGGAGTTGAGGTTAGAGCCCAGAGGAGCCAGCCTAGTTGCATTTAAGTCATCTTTGGTCTATGGTTTGTTGTTTGTATCAAGAATATGATGGCCAGGTATGGTGGTACGTGCCTGTAATCTCAGCATTTGGGCCAGAAGGATTATGGCAAGTTTGAGACTAGTCTGGGCTACCTAGTGAATTCAAAGCCACCTTATACTGTGTGCAGACCCTGTCTCAAAAACCAAACAAAAACAAAAGGATGATGAGCACATTTCGAGCACTAACTTTGCCAGGCACTCTGGGTGCATAATTTTCTCTACACTGTAAGTTCTACAAGGTCTCTCTTCAGTGCCTGGTATCTAGTAGGACCACAGTAAATGTCAACTACTACTGAATCTACTTGCATGTTCACTCTGCTCTCTGCAGAGATAGAGCAACAGTTTGTTCCAGAAATCCCTGGCCCCTGCCCTGTTCTCTGGCAGGATTCCTGGGTCTTCTCTGCTCGCTGCCTCCCACACCCACCTACAGCTGGCCCCTCGCAGGTGGGGTGTAGCAGGCCGAGGCCTGAGCCTCATTCTCTGGCCCTCATTCCCTGACCTAGGCTCTGTGGCCTATCAAGACGAGAAAGGCTCAGACTTCGTCCAGATGCTGGTGGAAGTTATCCAAGCCAATGCTAGAGGAGACCTTTTGGAGCTTCTGACTGAGGTTAGCGGAAGGGTGAGAGGTGGCAGACCAGGAGAGACGGGCTGGGCAGGGGCCTTCTCCCAACACTGGTGTTCTGAGTACCTCATAGTTATGCCTTTGGTGAGGAGGTATTTCCCTACTCTCAACAGTATGAGATGGCCAAATATGTGACACCTGGCACCTGTCAAATTCAATCAACAGAAGGCATCACATGCACTAAAAGCCAAGGGAAGAGGACTCTGAAGGTCATGTGGGTCCCTGGGGAAGCACTAGGGAGCAGAGGGTACCATCAGGGGCTGTGGGAATCTGGCTTCATAAGGACAAGAGGATGAGGTGTTCAGGGTACCTGAGAGAAGATAGAGTTCAGTACTTAGGCAGGCTGACAGGGAGGTGAAGCAGGGTATGCTGAGGCTGAGGTGGATGCAGGTAGTTTGGCTGATGGGCAACAATGGGTGGGGAGAGCCTCCCACTGCAGGAGTCTTTCTTTTCCTTGCATTCTTTTTATGTAGTACTGGGCCTTCCCATTGAACTATACCCTAAATCCTTTTTTTCATGTTTTAAATTGAGACAGAGGCTAGGCATGGTGATGTACACCTATAATACCAGCACTTGGGAGGCTGAGGCAGGAGGATCACCTCCAAATTTGAGGCCAGCCTGGGCTACAAAGTGAGTTCAAGGCCAGCCTGAACTACATAGGGAGACTGTCTCAAACTACCACCCCCTCCTCTGAATAAAATTGAGGCAGTGTATTACTAAATTGCCCAGGCTGGGCTGCAAATTGCAATCCTTCTGCCTCAGCCTCCCCAAATCCTGGGATTACAGGCACGTGCAATGTAGCTCAGAGGTTTGGGGCCTTTCTTAAAACAGCAGGGAATTCATACTAGGGCTTTGGGACCCTGTGAGGCTCAAAGATGTCCAGGTAGCCCTTGCAAGTTTAGGCATTAAAGAATAGCAAGCGAGGGCTGCAGAAGGTGCTAGTTGAGCCTCGCAGGACCTATGGCTCAGGCTGAGCGCGGCCCCTCAGATCAACAGGTGAGCTGGACGTGCTGGGCCGCCACGGTGACGCCCCGGAAAGGCCTGCCTGGCGATGTGAATCCCGCTCCTGCGCCGGCACTGCCGGCAGGTCTAACGTCCCTGCTTCATCCAGGGTGGCCAGCTTCCTTCTGGCTACCGTCTCTGGATGTGGACACCTAGATGGCACAATAAGTATGTGTGTATACTCGAGCTGGGAGAGTGCTTGGTCTCAAGAGGAGATCTGTGAAATACGTGAGCCGATGGATGGCACAGTTGTGCCCCTGGGAACCGTGCCCTGCGTCTGCGTCTGAAGAATCTAACGAGCTGGGCTTGGCTGGACATCCTTGGAGCGGCCCAGGCCCACAGCATCCCTTCGCACTCGCTCCCCATCTGCCCTGGCTCCGAGGCCTTGGAAACACGAGAGAAGCGGCCTCTGCTTCCCCAGCGGCGGCGAGTCAGGTCCCTCCCAGAGACTCGGGCAGAGACCGCGGCAGATGCACCGCTACCGTGATAGGCCGGGCATGACAGGCCAAACTCAGGGCCAGGGGAGCGGTGGGCAGCCCCTGGCACAGGCGGCAGGCAACTGGGGGAAGAGATCGGCAAGGTAGGGTCGACTAAACTCACTGGACTGATGCCCGCAGGGCGGTCCTGGCCCAGCTGCGCGGAGCTTCCAGGCTGATTCCCCAAGGGGCGGAGCTTCACATAAAGTACCAAATTGAGCCATACTGCGCAGGCGCCTGACAAGCTTTATGGAGAAATCAGTGAGGTAGCTGGGCGTGGGGCCGCGTGGCCTAATGGATAAGGCGTCTGATTCCGGATCAGAAGATTGGGGGTTCGAGTCCCTTCGTGGTCGCTGCGGTTTGGTTATTTTTTTTTGTACTTTTACTGAAGGTTTTGTTCTCCGGATGCGCCCAGCACGGGCCTCCGGCTCTGTAGACGTCCAAGTATCTCTCTCTTCTTCCTGCAATCAAGCCAGAGCCAAGGCTGCAGCTGGGTTGATACAAGATACTGGTCAGACACCGAGTATGAAGCCAGAGACAGTGAGCTGCGCGATTTTGCGTTCAGGTGGCGGAAAAGTGATAGACGACGTGGTTTTGAGTTGCAGGTGTGGGGGTCTAGAATGGTTCCAGGGCCTCAAAAGACATTCGGTATTTAAACATCTAATAGACTATTATGATGATGTTCCACAATATTGTGACTATGACCAGGACCTCTGAAATGTAAACTTGAAAAAGAAAATGGCAGCTGCCTCAGGAAAAAAAAAAGAGGCTGTGAATGTAGGTGGGTTCTACTTCTATTCCTCTTCCTCCACAAGAGCTAAACATAACAAGTTTTGTTAGTATATATTGCCTGTTAAAATAAAGCCGGCCTTGGTGGTTCATGTCTATAATACCTATACTCAGGAGGATGAGGCAGATTTGCTAGCAGTTTGGAGCCAGTTTGAGTAGTATAGTGAGCTTAAGGCCAGCCTGAACCAAAAGAAGATGTTGTTTCAAAAAGCAATCAATCAATAAATCTAATAGATTATATTTTTTTGCATTGATTATGTACCTGTAAATGGCTAGTGTAAAATGTACATTTAACATTTTAAATAGAGTTAGAGGATTGAGTTGATATTTTGCCCGGAGACATTCTTCTTTGAGGAACTCAAGTTTAGTCCAAGGTGTGGTGACACTCACTAACCCAAGTGCAAAGCGGCGGTTCCCTGGAGGCCGAGTGGTAGCAGACGCAGGTGTCCTGAGGTTGTGTAGACTCACTTTTACATTTCTGTGATGTTTCGGTGTTTTAATAAGGGCCCATTAAGTACAGTTAAATTGTATAAGAACAACTCCATGAGGTAAAAAACCCCAAAGGACGTGCTGAGAAGATAATGAGCTCATTGTCCCACTCCCAGATTAAGGTATCCGAAGCCATCAATTGAGCTGGCTGGCCATAACCGATCCATTTTAGAGGGTCATTAAATGGGAGAACTTATGTCCGTAAATCTTAAAAGAAAAAGAGCCCATCTACCAGGGACCTGCCTGGATGAGGAGTACAGGGAAAGGATGAAATAAACAGACAAATTTAATAATGCATGAAGGGGGGCTGGGAGGTCAGTGCCACAAATGGGCAGAGACCAAGAGGCTCCAAGCAGGCTACTCTTTATTAGCCAGTGTAAGGGCTGGGGTGGGGTGCTTTGGGCACGTTAAACATCGTAAAGGGAACAAGGCAGGATCCATCCCTACAGCCGGGTGCTAATCTCATTGGATGAGAGGAGATACTTTCTGCATTCCAAAGCCAGCCCACCAGGCAGGTGAGGCAAGGAGCTCCTAGGACAGCTACTATGTCTGTTTACAACTCCCGGTCTCCAACAGATGGTCAAGAGTTCCAGACAGACTGGGCTACATAGGTCAAAACCAACCTAAATTACTGTCTCAAAAAAAAAAAAAAAAACAAAACAAAAAAAGGAACCTGGTTTTACCCCATATTTGGTGTAAGGAACACGGGAGAGAAGGACAGAGACTGATGCCTTTTTCTTGTTATCTTTTGGACGTTAAAGGGCTCCTCCATGATTTGAACCTGAGCTTTCTACCATTCCCAGCTAGACATACATTAACAGTGGTGGTGAACCTATGGCACGCGAACCAGCGTGGGATGTTTGTATCATTGAAAGCTGTGTTATTTTTTTTTTCTTTTTCTCTCAATGTATAAGGTTTTGGGGGGGTCCCCCCCAAAAAACCCTAAAATCTCAGTATTCAGGTTTATTGCAGTGTTGGGACTTTACAATTAACAAGTGGGTTTGGGGTTAAAGTTTAGGCACTCGGTCTCTAAAAGATTCAACATCACGCGCCAATAATCTGGTATAAAGCTCCTTTTTCTATGTCTGTCAGGTCCATTTCCACGTGCGCGCCTCCTCTGGATTTCCAGGACGCCCTAGAATGGGCGCGATCTGAGTGAGTGGACGGGACCGAGAACGGACAAGAGGGAAGCAGGAGACGCTGGGATGAGACCAGAAACTGTGGACTCCTGCGGGAGCAATGTAGAGCCTGGTCCAGGACCAGTTGGAACTGCCTTGCTTCTTAGCCCTGGTGGTCTAATGGATAAGGCATTGGCCTCCTAAGCGATTATAGGTTAAAGTCCCACTCGGGGGTACAGGGGTTAAGTTTCCTTTTAGGGAATAAGGAGTGAAATGAATAGATACTTTCCAAGGCTTTGGTTTCCTACTAGTTTGAAGGGAATGCTTTGCTTTCAGATAAGGTATGTACTTTTTCAACTTTTAGAAAAAGAGTGCTTAAAAATAATAAAAATAAAAATAAAAAAAAAA
>NDGM011059104.1:0-14612 GCA_002564305.1 Octomys mimax
TATTTTTTCTTTAAAATAACTGATGTCAAAATAAATAAGTAAATAAATATGGAAAAAAAAAAAAGAATTCTCGCATAGCAGACCCTAACAGTTTGATGAAATCTGCAACACAAAGGCCTATGATTGACAAAAATCGTTCTATCTAACCACAACACGCCCAGAACAACTGAAGAGAAAAACAGCCTTGCAGGTCTCTGCCTTAAACCCACAAGCCGGGGAGAGCTCCTGGCACGTGGGCCCAGCACACATCCAGGGCCTGGCATGCACCAGCCCTCCTGGCCATCCAGTGCCCTCTCTTAGTGCATGCTATACTTTCTCCCTTTTCAGCCAAAATTCCCACCTCTCCTTCCTCCTCTGCATGCCATGCCTGTCTATGACCTCCTGGAAGCCTGTGTGTCCCCACCACGCCCCCTTGCTCCCTGATCCAGGTCGCTCCTTGCCCTTCCTGTCTTGGGCCAAGCCCACCTACCAGGGCACTGATCTCACCCCTCCCTTGAGCACAGGCTCAGAGGCCACACCGGCTCCTGCCACCTTGGGAGACCCTCAGGAGAGCTGCTGCCAGGCCAGGGTGGTGTCCTCAAGCACACCTGTGCATCTGCTCCAACTCAGTTTTACAACCCCTCATACACAAATCACTCCTGAACTGTTCTCCCTACAGTTGTTCAGCTGGATCTAATCAAGCTTCTGGAACAACCTCTGATATAATGAGGACAGAGGAAAAGAAAGTGAGGCAAATACCACAGGCGACAGTGAGGCCCATACTGTGGACAAGTCCATGGAACAGGCAGTGTCACGGTCACCTCTGCGAAGATTTGTAGAAGACAAAGGCATGCAGAGGTGCTCGACATCATTAGTCACTGGGCGATGCGACTGCGGGCAGCACGGCACACCGGTTAAGAGGCCAAGATGAAAACTACCCAAGGCCACGTGCTGGTAGAGATGTGGAACCCTGGAACTCATGCATAGCTAGCAGGAAGCAGAACACCACAGCCACCGCGGAAAACCACTGGTCAGATATTCCCTATGTGTGACTAAGCCGCCCACTCGCACAGCACAGACTCAAATGAAGCCGAAGCTTGCCTTCACACAGGGACCTGAGGGCCCTGGCTACTGCAGCACTATGCAAGATCACAGCATTTAACAAGTGGCTATCACGGGCCGCTAAGGGAGACACCAGGAGCCCGAACCAGGTTACGGCATTTCCTAGCGCTATCCTGAGGACCCAGATCATGGAGCAAATCAAGGCTCCCTGTTAGACCTCGCAGTATGTTCATCTGTGCATTTAATTCAGAATTACTTGCCTCTGGTGAGGATTTTTATGCTTCCTTTTCTATTTTATTTATTTGTATGGATTTGGTACAGGGTCTTACTACACAGCACAGCACGCAGTACCAGGGACTGAACTTGGGTCCTTGTGTTTGCCAGGCAGGTGCTTAGACAGCCAAGCTATCTCCCCAAACCTTCCTTTTGTTTAATGATAAAAGATTATAAAGATTATCATCACATACATTATATAATACATACACCTAGCTATCTCCTGGTCTACTTGAGCTGACAGGAAAACAAGGCTGAGAGGTAAGGTCCTGCTATGTGAGGCTCCCTGTCTCAGGCAGGAGAACTTCCTGCTCTGTAATCCCAAGGTTCTCTAGCAGTCTTTATACCTCATCATCCTATTTATATCTTAAATTTTGTTAATTTCTTCGAGTAAGTAAAGACAGAAATAAAAAAGAATATCTTAATGTAGTCATTCAGATGTTAATCAATCTAAAATTTAATAATTAGCAAACTAAATTTACAGGACTTGGTGATTAGAAAAAAAAAATCAGAGAAGGGCTGGCCAGATAGCTCCTGCTATCTGGATTAAAGTGCCTGCTTAGGCAGACAGGGATCAGGGGTCCAATCCCCATGTGCCGTGCCAGCCCTGCCCTCTGGGCGCACTGAGATGGGGAGGGAGACTGGGCGTGGTGGTGCGCGCCTGTAATCCCAGAACTCGGGAGGCTGGAAACAGGAGGATCACTAGGAGTCTGTCTGATCTGTGCAGTGAGACCCTGTAGACCCTGCACTAAATACATACACAAAAAAGAGAAAATCCCAGAGAAGTAATGGCTTTTAGGAAAATGAGACTCATGTTTTCTTTGAAGAGAGTTCTTTTCTTAAAGGAAGAAGGGAAGGGAAGAAAAACAAACGGAAGGAATGAGGGAAGAAGTAGAAAAGAAGAAAGGAAAAAGAAAGTTAAGTCACTTTATAGGTGTAGGCATTTCTAAATATTAAGTACTGCATAGACTAGGAAAACTCTCCAGTGTGACACAGGACTCAGGCCCCGGAGGACAGGCCGACTCACTTCTGCTCCCGCTTCCTTCCGACTCGCACGAACAGGACAGCACGTGGGCTGGAAGCCCACTGCCAGCACCAGGCAGGGTGGCCCCAAGCCCTTTGGAGCCCCTTCCTCACAGAGCTCCTCCTCCCGCCTCTCTCCCTTGCGCAGGGCTCTCTGCTTCCCAGGCTGTGTGACCTCCTGCCAGGCTTTGGTCACCAACTCCAACTTCACATTTCTCCCATGTGGGGGAGCGCAGGCCGAAGTGGCCCGTCTGTGGCAACACTTGAAGTCTCTGGGGAAGGGTCACTACCACAGGGCCGAGGCAGGGATAAGTACGGTCCCCGAGCTCGCTACGGCATTCAGCTGAGGAAGAGGGCAGGGTCCAGTTTCCAAAGAAACAGATGACAGAAAGGCAATCCAACCAACAGGACACTGCTGTGAAAGAGACACTCATTAAATCTGTCTGTTTAGAGACATGATTTTTAGTTGTGTTCGAGAATTAGGCAGGGGCAAGCCTAGGCAAAGCCTGAGGACCACAGTTCGATCCCCGTCACCATATGCCACACTGAGCCGGCCAGAGTCCGGGTGTGGTGGTGCAGGCCTGTAGTTCCAGTGCTGGGGAGGCTGACAGCAGGAGGATCACCACAAGTCCGAGCCACGTGGTGAAGCCCTGTAACAACAAAATACAGAAAAATATGAATTTTTTAAAAAGTTATGCAATTACATCTTCTTTCAGAAAGTAGAGCTTTATGCTCCAAGCCTCCTGTGCGTGGGCTTTGAGGGAAGGCCAGGACTGGACAATTGCTTGCTCAGAGGCCGTAAGCTGCATGTTCCTGGAGCGTCTTGGTGCCCTTGGGGTTTTTTCCTTCAGGTGGTGGTGGTTTTGGCAGTGTTTTTGTCCTTTTCATCTGCACTGTGAGGAGCCAAACGTCTAGAAACAAGTCCTCGTGCAACAACTTTTCTGGTGACTCCCAGGGCCACCCGTGGCACTCGGACAGGTGTCTGACTGCAGTGGACCCAGAGATCAAACCAAAGGTCTCAGACCCCGAACCACTCGGGATTAGGAAGCTGGCACTGCCCACGCCCCAGGCATGGAGGGGCTGGGTCTTCCCCACAGTAGCGGGCAGTGGCAGATGTTGGTCTGGGTGCAGCTCATCACTGATGAGGGGCTGGGGTGAACGGACCACACACTTGGTGGCCACAGCGGAAGCACACAAGGGGCAGAGGAGGCAGCGGGTCCTCACAATACTTCAGTTGACGCTGTGTGGCAGGGTGAACACGGCAAGGGTTCTCATGTGAGGTGCTCAGAACTTGCTGCAGCTCTATTAGCTGGCCTTGAAACCACATCTGGAGAAGATTACCTTCCTCCTCTTTGAGCTAGGGGCTATTTTGCTACAAAAGAGCATTTTCTAGGAGACAAAATCAAGACACAGGAAAAATGTCTTTCTAGAAGACAAGAGCAGAGGAGGGAGGTGCCACCAGTGTGTGAGCAGCTTTTCGTGCTTCTACCGCTGAACAACCAGAACATTAGCGACCCCACGAGCCTGTCTCGCTGGGTGGTGCAGTGTCGGCAGGACTGAGGCTGCCTAATAAAAGGCTAAAGCGCAGTTTTACCTTCACATGGTTGGTAGTGGGGCTGATCGGAAAGACTGTCCTCCAGTAAGAAACCAGAGCTACAGAAAAATGCATGAATGGAAAGCTCCTCGCCCTGGAGTGCCCTGCAATAGCCAGTCCTGGGAAAAATGAACCTGGAAAGCACCCTTTGGATCCTCATGGTGCGCTAAGGGTTTGGAGGTGCCTGAAGATTATTTCTTCTGATTCTCCAATTGTCACCAGGACGTGTGCTTACGGGAGTGCCCAGCACTAGGAACAGGCTTCTGAGGAGGGGGCAGGGGCGCCTCTTCCCTTGGCAGAGTATGGGTAGGTGCCCTCTCCAGGAGAAGAGGGCTTGGGGCTGCGTGCTCCCATCCCACCTGCTGCCCCTGCCACCCCACAGTGCCCATCCTAAAGACTGCCTCAATTCCACGCTTTTTAATTGAAACACAATCAAATAAAATACAAAGTAACAAAATAAGCAACTCTTGGAAACTTGGAAGAGTTGCTTACTCTTCCAAGGGAAGGCACCTTAGAGATTTCCTTTTAAAACAATTAGATCATATTTTAAAATCCAAACAGTGGAACTTAAAAGCCCAGTGACACCCCACCCCCGCCCCGGGCAGCAGAAACGTGGCAGACAAGGCACCCACTGGGCACAGGCGTGGTCTAGACCACCAGAAAGGATGGGAAGCTCCCTGATTCCTTCAAGAAGGCTGAGTGTACCCTGGGCTTGGCCCTGACTCGCAAAGCCAGAAGCTGATCCCGCGTACGATATGGATGCAAAGGTGCTGGCAAATCAAGCAGTGGTACAAAGAATGCACAAGTGAATTAACAGAGTAATAGGCCATGACTGGGGAAGGCTTACTTTCCGGCATGGTTTATTTCAAGCAGAGAGGGCTGGACATTAGGAAAACCAATGTAACTCGTTACATTTTAAAAAATGAAAGGCTAAAGTCTGTACCTATAAAACTGGGGCAAAAAAACCCTATTGACAAAATTCAACAGTGATTCTTAATTAAAACAAGCGAACAAACCAAATGTTGCCTAAGTAGAAGCAGAAGGGGGCACTTAAGTAAGACACTGGGCATTTATCAAACACATACAGGAAGTAAGTGTGAAAGCAGTACTTAAAGGTGAGGCCCACACAGGAAGCCTGCACCTGGCCTCTGGACGCCCCGGAGCTCTAGCCGTGTGACAGGAGACGGTGTACAATGGGCAGACGAAGAAGCGCCATCCCTGTTTGCAGCTGAGAGTCTAAATAAAGAATGAGAGGCCACTTCTGACAATAAGACAGCTTAAGAGTTGCTGGATGTAGACACTCTTTAAAAACATTTTATACTACTAGTAACTAGTAAAAATGAGATTGATAAGAAAATACTACTCACAAGACAACATATGCAATGAATTAATGAAATGAAAGAGTTGATATGAAATGGAGATGCTGAATTCAGTGTGCTTAGATGTGCAAATATCACAGAAAGATTAATCTTCCTAAAGCACACATATAAATTCAATGCCATTTTGATCAGAATCCACATGAGTTTTGCTGAAACTCTGCACTACGTAATTTTAAAATTTATACGGAAAAATAAATGTGTAAGAATTACCAATAAACTTTTAGAGAAAAAATATAGTAGGAAAAAATTTAGGAAGAAAATTGCTCTACCAGATACTAAAATTATAACAACTATAAGGAAATACAGATTCACTTTAAAGCAGACGAAAAGATTAGTGAGGCAGAACAGAGAATCTTGGCCCAGCCAGATAGCTCAGCGGATTAAGGCGCCTGTTCAGGCAGACGCAGGGTGCAGGGCTAGACCGCAGGCCTGCTGGGCTGGTTCTGCCCCCAGGGCACACTAGACAGCCCTCGAGACGGGGCGTGGTGGTGTGTGCCTGTAATCCCAGCGCTTGGGAGGCTGAAAACAGGAGGATCACTACGAGTCTGATCTGCGGACCCTGTACTAAATGCACAAAAATAAATAAGAATAGAGAATCTCAAAATACATGTGGTGGACATGGTGCTTTAGACTGTTAGGAAAACAATTTAATAAATTTTATCAATATCACTGGCTATTGTTTTGGAAAGCATTAAGTGGATTCTCATTTCAAGAATTAAAACAATTTCTGAGTGAATTGAATGTCAGTAAGATACCAAGCAAACAAAACAAAATTGAAAAATTTTCCAAGAAATTTTCAAGATTATTAGAAGTCTTCTTAAGGAACACAGCATACCAGGAAAAATAAAAGAAACATACAGACTTTGGCTATGTAAAATGGAAAAAGGTATATTATCCAATAAGCAACAAAGCTAAAAGATAAAAAGAAAGTGCTGTTGTTGTGACCATCAACCAAGATTTAATGTGCATGCCAGGCACTGCAGCTCCTGCCTGTATTCCTGGCTATGCAGGAGACTGAGGCAGGGGGATCCCGAGTTGGCCAGCTAGGGCGATTTAGTAAGACTCTGTCTGAAACAGAAGATAAGAAGGCCGAGATGTAGCTCAGTCACATAGCACCCCAGGCTCAGTCCCCAGTAGGGGAGAGAGCCAGGAGTTAACAGCATAATATATGTAACTCTTGCCAAGTGAGAAAAAGATAATCACTTTAAAGAAAAATCAGGAAACACCAGCGGTCTCTCAGCAGGAAGGCGCTTGTTTTCACTGATAACCCTTAGAAAACATTCAGAAAAAGTTTTAGAAACTCAGGACAGATACAAGTGCAGGGACATAACACCGTGGTGTGTGAGTGGTCAGGGCACTTTGGGAAGATGACGTTGGAGAAGATGTCACAATGGAGCTGCCTTTGCTCAGGTCCAACAAGCTTGTGTTCAGGGAAGGACGTGCTTTTTAAAAGGATATAACCCCTCCCCCACATATATGTATTGGTAGTAACTCAAAGTACCTGAAAACAGCCTATATGCTTAACAAGAGGGAAGCTAAACCCTGGAACACAACATCTGGTAGCTGTGTATGGACAGAAGGGAGATGCGTATGTCCATCCATGTGTGTGCATGTGTGCATATGTGCATGTGTAATGGAACGTGCATCACATGCATATGTGAACATGCACGTGGACATGTGCTGTGTAGACATACATGTGTATGACTGTATGGATGTATGCATATGCATGTGAATGTGCATATAAATGGGTGCACATGCTTGCACATGTACATGCAAATGTACATGTATGTGCATGCCAATGTATGTGAATGTATGTGTATGTGCCATGATATGTTCAAAGAACATAGTAAATAAGACAACACAAAATCAGCTAACTTAGACATGAACTTAAAAGACTTGAAAACACAAATCATGGTATGGGTCTTAATGCTGATCCTTAATTTCTACCGTGTGGCATAATATGTGTACCTCTTACCTGATCCGGCTCGCATTCTTGTCCCCATCAGGATGGGGTCTCAGGTGTGCCTCAAATGTTAACAATCTGGTAATTTGTTCAGAAGGATTTAAATAGCGTGAGCTCCTGGGCTTAGGTGTTTCTGGCCAGGTGTGGAGCGCAGAGCCTGTTCCAGCCCAGCTGGGATGGTGCAGTGGGGGGACCCGAGCTGCTCTTTCCTCCCTGGTGTGGGAGTCATTAGGTATCCAGCCTTGGGAACTCTGTGTCCCCACAGAAGATGGGTGGCATGCACCAGGCAGGCATCCACCCAGCACATGGGAGTCCTCTCAAGTGAGGCCACATTGCCCCACGCATCTGCTGGGCAGACCTCGGGACAGACCTGTCCCAAGTGTCCCAGGAGCTGTGACAGGGCACAGGAAGTGGACAGGGGTCAACATCTGGGGCTAAGACCCTGGAGGACACCAGTGGCGTTGGCTCTGTCCTTACTAAGCTGAGACTGACTAGAGCTCTCCAATACACACAGCCCCTCTTCTTCCTGCACAGCAACAAGGAAGGAAGCAGGAAAGGCAGTCAGGCACAACAGGCACTGTCACCACCACAGGAGGCTGGGAGAAGCAGGAGACCCAGAAGAGCAACGGCCGTAACGTGCCTGTGCTCAGTGCTGGACACAGCTGAACCCTGGCCACAGCGCATCAGCCATACAAATCACCCCAGGTTCTGAGGCCGGGCTGTGACCCCAAACCCGCACAGCTGGAGGAGGTTCAATGCTGAGGAGAAAGCTGAGGTCACGCCACTGGTGCTGTCCAGTCTCTGCGCTAGTGGAAGCCATCATGGCGCAGATGGTAGCATTCCCGTGGTGACAGGAAGCCTGTCATATGGACAGTGCACAGGAAGAGAGGCCACGAGTGCAGAAGCATGGCCAGGGCCAGCTTGGCAGCAGACGCCTCACCCACCCCTGCCAGGTCCCAGAGGACAGGGGACTCTGGCAGGCACTGAGCAGAGGAGGGGCACCTGTGGGCACAGACGCTGGCAATCCTGTGGGGCACACGTGCTGGAGGGTGGCAGAGTCAGAACCACAACTGACTGGCACCCTGCTACACCAGTTGACGGTGCCATGGTGGGCCCTACTGTCTAGAATCCTAACCAGAAGGGACTCTTTAAACCCCCTTGCAGCTGCATCCTTCCTTGGCTGCATGCAAAAGGGAAGTGTGAGCACAGTGGGCACGTGTCCCTGACAGCATCCGGAGCCCACCACTTGGAAGCCTGGCGCGAGGCTGCCCACAGAAACGACAGGCACTTGCCTGACCTCAGCACAAGGATGGTGGAGGCTGAAGCCCAGGGCAGCTGCAGTGGCCAAGCCACCGTGCCAGGAGTGTCCAGGCACCAGCACTCAGATCTCCCTGGAAGATGACGGTGGCCCCTGTAAGAGGACCGAGCCTCCAGGGGTGAAGGAACACACCCTTGAGTCAGGGGAAAGGGCTTCACCTTCCTACACTACCTATAGTGCTAGTGGTAAAAGCACTCTGGAACACTACTGACTGGAGACAGGTGTCCCTCAGCCCCGACAGGCGTGACAGCAACACCAGCACTAGTGATGGTCTCTACTGGTGACTGTCCACGTTCCTCTCTCCAAGCTATCTCAGGGCCACTTCGCACTTCAAGGATGGCTACCACGCACAAACCAGCAAGGACTCGCTAGTGTCATGTGAAGGCAGGGATGGAGCCCCAAGAACAGCTGCAGTGCTCCTCCACGAGTGCCAGCAACACAGCAATTTCACTTCTCAGGATACACAAAGGACTAGAAGCGGGTCTGGAGGAGACGAGGTCCCCGGCACGGTCATAAGACATAGTCACAGGAGCGCCCCAAGGCCCACAACAGATAGGAAGGAAATTCTGATGTGCTACAATATGGAAAAACCACAAGGATATTTTGCTAAGTGAAATAAGCAGTCACAAAATACAAAGTGTATGATCTCTGGGGTACTTAGGAAGCGAGATCATGGGGACAGGGCTGCTGCGAGGGCCTGGTGGATGCAGGTGGGGAGTCACCCCTCACAGTACTTAGAGATGGCAGTGATGGCTGCACATCATGAGTGTGTTTAGCAACCCTGAACTGCACCCTCAAAGCAGCCGAGATGGTGTTTGTGTTACATACATCTTTTGTATGAATCTTTTGTATGAAATTTTATTTTATTTTTTTGTATGAAATTTTATTTTATTTTTTTGTTTTTTGCAGTACCGGGTATTGAACTCAGGACCTTGAGCTTGCCAGGCAAGTACTTATTCTACTGAGCTATCTCCTCAGCCCCTCGAAATTTTAAAAATTAGGGGAAGAAAAAAAAACTGCCAAGGCAGCCACTGCGTTGGTTGGAGTTACCTACCCCTGCCCACAGCCAATGAGATCAAACTATTAAAGCACAGGATTTGGAATCAGAAAAATATGGGCTCCCTCTAGTGGTTTATGACACCTGAATGCCCTCTGACACTGAAAGGGACTTTGTCATTATTTTTGGGGGGTGGGGGAAGGCGAGAATGCAGGTAGCTACCTTGTTCTCTTCACCTTGGAAAATCTAAATACTACTCACACGTCACTACTGATACCCCATTCTGGGGCAGGTTTGGGCCAACCTCCACGAGGGCCCCTGGGCTGCTGTGGCTGCTCCCACAGCTTTGATGGTGTGAGGTTTTCAAGGCTGTCCCTTAAGGTCTGGTGGCTTCAGCCTCACACGTCCTGGCAGAAGCTATGCCAGGGAAGCGAAGAGAGAAGGATGTATCCAGGGCAGCAAACAGGCTCTAGGGCTCGAGACAGAATGGGTGGCTGACACTGGCACTGGTGGCAAGCACAGTCCAGACAGACAAGCAAAGAGCCAGGGACAAGACACAGAGGAGCTCTGCCCAAGGGTATGATGCATACCCTGCCTGCCACGGCCCACAGCGGTGGTTTTTATAAGTCAGGTTAGTTCATGTAGTTCAGAGGAAAAGTTTTTTTCAACAAGATATCAGGGTGAGAAACAACAGAAAATGATGCTTGAGTTATTTCTAAAAAACCAAATTAGACCAAGACCCATTTCACAGGCTATGGCGGAAGTGAACAGGAAGTCCCTCTGACGTCGCCACCTACAGTGACGGTTTCTCCGCCACGTTAGTGGATCACAGGAGGATGCACAGGTCTTTAGGGCAGAATGGCACAACCAGCACAGCTAAAACACCATGACTGGTTATGGGTTTCAAAAGATCACTGTATCCAAGTTTCGCACTAATTAGCACACATTTATACTTAAATACAGTAACATTCAAAGTGCATGGTGCTTCCTGTAAAACCTCCAGCACTGGGTCCCTGCGAAGAATCAAAATCTGTTCTCACATCACTTTTTCCATGGAACTGAGCCTTGCATCACGGGACTGGCCATGGGCCAAGTCCCCCGACACTGTTTTAGGCGCACACTCATGGGGCTGTGTCTTCAGCAGCGCCATCCTCTTTGGGGCTTGGGAGGTGCCCTGAGACCCCAGCCCCACCCCTGAAGGGCCCTTTATTTTAGGGGAGCCTCAGAGCCTCCCTGGAATACCCTGACACATCTCCTTTACACACTTTTCCACAAGTCACCTTTCAGATCATAAAACTGAGTCATTTGGGGACAGACATTCCAGAGGAGGAGGTGACACAGTTATGAAGTCAAGAAACTAAGGGCTGGCAGCCAGAGGGTTTGTTTGAACCTGGTACTCTTCTACAGAATTCAGATCACTTATGTTCAGCTAAATAGTACGGTCCTGGGGGAAGGAGCACACACTTTTGATCTTTCCTAAAGGGCCGTGACATTCTGAATATGCATAAGGAGCATACCAGGTTGCTATGGAGAAAATGAATTTCACGTTTCAATCTGCACCAGAGGGGACTCTGCCTTCCTTCCCAGAACAACTAAAAATGTGAAAGGTTAAGATGTAAACAACCTCTAAAAAATGACAAAATATTCCCCAAATCTTTTGTATGAATAAAGCATCTTAAAGTACAATGTCCCTGCAGAGCTGTCACTTAAAGTAGACACACTTTGATGCACTTTATGCTTGTTAATGTTCAACTTCCAAAAACAGGGATGATGCTGCTGCCGTACTCCTTAGACCTCATTTGCCACAAATCATTTATAACGTCCTTATCTCAGAAATAGCAGGTCCAGGCTCTGAGCGGCTGAGGCCAAAAGCGGAGTCCCCCATGCCTTACACCCCACCTCCAACAGACCTCAGGCCTTCTCATTTCCCCTGTCCACTGTGCTACGTTACTGGCCGAGCCACCCTGGTCTCTGCCCTACGTCACCGCCTGCCCTCCGACTGGTCTCCCCACCCCCATCAGGGCCCCCCTGACTGGGGGTCCGTGCGTGGCTCCCCCAGTCTACCCTCAGCCCAGTGGCCAGCGCTACCCATCCTCCTGAGTTCCACCACCTGCCCTCTGCTCCCAGCCCTTGGCAGCTCCCATGCCAGCATGGCTGAGTCAGTCACGGAGTCTGTGACTACAGGAGCTGCACAGCCTGCTGCCTGCTCTTGCTGCTGCGCTGTGGAGCCACCTCCTCTTACTCGCTCTGCTCGCAGGCCAAGCGCACCTCTCCTCAGGCTTCTCCTCTGGGCCCCGCCCACCACAAAACCACACCCACCCAGGGCCACGCCCACCCAGGGCCCACCCACATATCCAATCTCCCCCTTCATCCAGACCCTGCGACCTCTGCCTGCCTGCTGGTCCTCCCACCTGGCACACTCTCACCACTCTCCCTCTGGGAAGCCATCTGACTTCTCTCACCACACTGTCACCCCACTGCCACTTGCATCTCCTCCCTCACCAGATCTTCTCCTCCTGCCCCTCACTGAACAATACAACATATTGTTATTTGCTTAATCGTTCCTTAGTCTCCATATAGGTTCCACAAGGACAGAAGCTTTTCTTCCTCTTGCTTGCTAGTGTCACCAGCGCTAAGAGGAATATACAACACTAAGTGGGTGCCAATGAATCCTGCGTTAATGGGACGAGGTTTCTTGTCTTTTCCAGAGTTTCACTATGCAGTTCAGGCTGGCCTTGAGCTCATTTTGTAGCCCAGGCTGGCCTGGAACTCACGGCAATCCTCTTGCCTCAGCCTCCTGGGTGCTAGGATTATAGGGGTATGTGAGCACGCCTGGCAATGGAATGAGCTTGAATTCCTAGTCACTGAAAGACTCCACTGGTAACTTGAATGTCATGAGAAAAAGATGCACTTCCATGATTTTGCATCTGTGGACCCAGTATCATCAGTGATTTCCACACTGAGTCCAGACAGATGCCTCTCCCTCAGCCCATGGCATGAAGGTCGCCAGGTGCCAGCTTCTCCCACCAGGGTCCAGACCACAAGAAAGGAAAAGATGTGAGGCTTTCCCTCCTCACCCTCAGAGGGAGGCTGGGCAGGAGCCATGCTCTTGACCACCTTTCTTCAAGGATCGAGGAGCGTGTGACCCTGAAGCTCAGGAGCCTGAGCTGGGAAGGCTGACACCTTCCCAGAGCCACAGTGCAGGGGCATGTGGAGACCTCCCGTGGTGGCTGGAAGCCGGAGGCAGCAGTGCATCCTGGGCATGAAGATGTCTGAGAAGGCATGGGACAGGCCTTTTATAACTGGAGATCATCAATATCCACACTAGGGATCTCTTCCAGGTGCTGAGGAGCCCACCTGTCACTGTCCACTGTGACAGTAATGAAATACAATTGGCTCATAGCTCTGATTTCATAAAGAAAAGAAAATTCTATGATTAGCCATGAACTTGGCTGGGCATAAAAAAATCACCAGTGACACTTACAATTCATGAAGAAAGCAGAGCACACGTTTCGGGCACTCACAAAGGGCTGGCGGGGGGTTACCTACTGAAGCACACTGGGAACAAACTGTAATTTGAATAGTCTAGTGTATTCCACATATAAAGTCAGTTTATGTTTTTATATATGGAATAAAAGCAGGAAGGAGGAAGAGAAGTATTTACAAAGAGAATCAAAGAATCAAAAGTGTTCGCGTTTTGTTGAAGATGCTCCTACTTTTCAAAAAAGACCAAACATCAACAAGTCTTGAAGAGAACTTCACAAAAAAATTAAAGACTTTTCAAAGCTTGTATGAATCTACAATCCAGGAGAAAATGCTCGCAAATCGCATATATAACCAGCAACTGTGTCTATATTTGGGGGTGCATACAGGATTTTTAAACACAATTTTTAAAACTAGGTAGAAAATTGTCAAAAGGCATAAAGAGACATTGTACTGAAAAAGATTTATAAATAGCAAATAATCATTTGAAAAGAAATGAATATCACTAGTCACCAGGGAAACACAAGTTACAGCCGCAGTGGGTGTCGCCTCAGCTCCAGCAGAACGGGTAGAATAGAAGCTACTGGTAGCACCAGGTCCTGGTAGAGGTGAAAAGGTGACTCACACATCATGGAAAGCACTCTGGAAAACCGGCAGCTTCTCACGGAGCACAGCATGCAGGCGCCGTGCACCCGGCAGCCTGGCTCCTGGATGGCTCTACTGAGAATGAGAACTCAGGCCCTGCAGATGGTGGTGCAGAAGTGGCAACAGTGGCCGTGCGGGAGCCGAGAGCTGAAGACAGCCAGTCTTTCAGTGAGCAAGCGTTTAAACAAAAGTACTCAGCAATGAAAAGATGCTGGAATGCACAATGATTTAGAGAATCCATAAGGAGCAGCACTGTGGGGGAAAAAAGCCAACCCTGGAAGGCTACGTACTGTACAATTTCACGTATTCAACACTGGGAAAGTAAGATTTCGGGAACGCAGAGCAGGCTGGTGGCTGGCAGGGTACCATTTCTGATACCTGGCACCTCGGTGGCCCAGCTTTAGTTTTAGGATGTGTGGTGAGAAATGGCCTTGGTATGGAAGGGCTGGGGAGGCGAAAGGCTGTAGTCTGACAAGGGACAGTATGGCTCCCAGGGCGACAGGACAGTTCCATTCTCCAGTGCATGCATGGGGACATGCATGAACCTACTTACCTACACAGTGGTGACACTGTCACACACTGGACACAAACATGCATGCATGCATGCACGTGATTACATGGAAGACAGAGGCGATCTGAAGTGATGGCACACGACATCACTGCTGATACCCTGGCTGTGAGGCAGCTCCACCGTTCTGCAAGTATCACCCTCAGGAGGCGTGAGGGAGGGAACGTGCAAGCCCTGAGTGTTACCTGAGCTCTCTGTGTGCTCCTGCTTACAACAGTGTGCGGATCCTACGGTCATCTTAACGTGATTTCACTTAAACCATGAATTTTCCAGGGTCTGACCAGACCTTTTTCTCCATCCCTGCCCAAGGGAATAAGCCACGGAAGAC
>NDGM011059105.1:0-14740 GCA_002564305.1 Octomys mimax
CATTAATATGAAATATTTATTATAATCAATGAGTCAATATTGATAGATTATTAACTGAAGTCCATTGGTTACATATGACTCAGCCTTGGTTTTGTACATTTTATGTGCTTTGACAAATGCATAGTGACATACATCCACCATTGTAGTCCAGACAATAGCTTTGCTGGCCTAAAAGTCTCTGTGCCTAATAGTCTTCCCTCCTTCCCCACTGCCCCCTGGCAAACACTAATCTTTTTAAAGGTCTCCATAGATTTGTCTTTTCCAGGATGTCAGCTCTAGGGCTGTACTGCATGTGCATAGCGAGATCCTGAACCAAATAAATAAACTTAAAAACAAAAGAACTTGACAAAGTGTTGCATCCTGTTTTGCTCCTTTTAGTCCTTCTGCTACGTGAAGCCTAAATGTCCCTGTCTCTGTAGATTGTAGCCACAGTGTGCTTCAGAGAAGCCAAGAGCGGCTCATCACCAGACATCTAGGGGCACCTTGATCTTGGAATTTTGGTATCATCTTCTTAGTAACAAAAAAACGAGAAATTGTCATTTGCAGCCACCAAGTTTGAGGTGATTCTTTGAGAAGCAAATGATAACACAAACAGTACTTATCTTTAAATTTATTACAGAAATAAGCAAAAAAGGTAATAATTGGTTTTAAAAAGTTTTGTATAAATGTATTTTCACAATCCTTTCGCTTACATGTGGTTCTGATTGTTTTATTTCTTTATACAACTCCATTATCTAGACACTTACAAAACTCTTTGGTCCAGAGATTCTAATCTTCTTTTAATGATAATTTTCTTTTCTTGGTTCAATTTCTGTCTCCACTTCCATTTGCTGTATTCCCTTTGGCATTCTTATTTCTTGTGATTCTGTTGGCAGCTAAGTATCTCTTGATACTGGTTCCACCTAGGTGGATACTTCCACCTGTGCTGTGCGTACATGCTCCAAATTAGCTGCTCTTATTTGTGACTTAAATTTGACTGTCCTCCCCAGTGGTGTTATTCCATCAAAGGTTTCTTTTGAGGGTTGTGTGTGCCTCCTCTCCAGGCTGTTGCATTCCTCCCATGGTTCGCTTTCCATTCTATGTCTACGTAATGGGACTTTTTCTTGCTGAAGTAGTACTTTAACTTGACAGTCCCAATTGGCTCCAAGGATAACAGCCTGTGTTCTTGCAACCTGATAGGGAAACAATAGTGTCAATCCCTTAAAGAAGTTCAGAGGGAGGACAATGTCATTGGGGCTTCCAGCAGCATGGTAACTTTGGACTATGTGCTCGCGCTAGGGCCAAGAGGACCCTATAAACAGAAGATGGTTTCTACCAAATGGTCTAAGGAACTTCTGGTAGCAGAACTTAGAGACTTGCCTTTGGCCGTTGCTTCTCCCCTCCTTTTCTCTCCCCCTTCTTGTATAAGGAATCTAACCCAGGGCCTTGTGCTTTCAAGGCAAGTGTTCTACCACTGAGTTACACTCCCAGTGCTATTACTTGTCTCTGAGAAGAGCTCCAGAGGTGAAGTTGGGGTAGATGAAAAGAAGCATCTAAGAACACCCTTTTCCCAGAGTCCCAATTTCACTAGGAAGCCAGGGAACATTTTCTGTCCACATCTCACCTACATTTGAAGCAGCAGGAGAATCAACTGCTTACTCTGTTCTCTCTACTTGCCACTTTTGGCATCAGAGACATTATGTTATCTGGTTGTTTTTTCTTAGACCTCACTGTCCACCAATTCTCACCTCCTTTGCTTATCTCCTTCTCTTTTATCAAGTCATTAAATGTCACTTGCTTCCTTTTCTCTTCTCTCTCCAAACCCTCTCCCTAGCTCAGTGTTTCGCAACCAGGGGCAACCTTGTCTTCATCCCTCCTCATTTGACAATACAAGGAGAGCTTTCCAGTTGTTGCACTGGCAACAGCTTGATAGTGGATAAAGGCCAGAGATGCTGCAAACTCACGGGGTAGCCTGCCACCCACAGCCCAGGAACTCTCCAGACCCATATGTCAATAGTGCCAAAGCAGAAAAGCACTGTCCTAAGTTGATTTTGCCTCAGCCAATGGCTTTAAATCCTTTCCATATTGGAATGCACAAATCCAGCCCATATCTGTTTTCCGAGCTTTGAGTTTATCCACCCATCTGAATGAATGTTAGCAGTTCCATTTAGGTGTCTCATAAGGATATATCATCCTTTATATAACAAGGATGGGAATTTAATTTCATCTCAGTGTTGCTTCCCCTTTCCCTCTTACCAAGTCAAACTAAAAATGGGGCAGAATCATTTATTCCTTCCTTTCCTTCTAACCCAGGGCCTTGTGCATTCAAGGCAAGTGTTGAATATGAATATTCTCCATATTCAATCTCCTGGCAAAGTTATCATCCCCACCAGAACACAGCTCACGGCTAGAAGCTTCACTGTTCTCTGCAGTAAGCCATGTTTCATTCTTCCCACATGCAGTCTTGGGTTACAGTCTTCTGAGTGGTCTTTGGGTCTTTTGCCATAACATCTAGAAGGAGGTGATTTTTTTGTTGTTGTTGTTTTGTATTTTAGGGAAAGGTCTGCAGGAAAGGTTTTGTATTTTAGGGAAAGGTCTGGATCAAACTTGTAGTGATCCTCCTGTTTACAGCCTCCCAAGAGCTGGGATTACAAGGGTGTGCCACCATGCCCAGTCTCAATTGCCATCTCAGCGTATCCCGGGGCAGGGCTGGGGGCTGGCACGGCAGGCTCAGGGATCCAACCCCCGCCCTCTGCATCACTTACAGGTGCTTTAATCCACTGAGCTATTTATCTGGCCTTAGCAGGGTTTTTTTTTAAAGTTGTCTCATATTCCTTTTACTCCTTACAAAACACCAGTATCTTTCCCCTGTACTTAGAGTAGCGTTCTCAGTGAGCACCATAGCTCACAAGCCCTTTCGTGGCTACTAACCTTGCAGTTCAGCTCATTTTGCTTTCCTTCCATTGATCACTGCTGTGCAGGGACAATGGATTTTTCTTGCTTATTCTGTGCCCCCAAGTTTTCTTCCCAATCACTAGATCTTTGCAGGTGTCAATTCTTCCCTTTGTGATTGGTCTCTCCATCAATCTTGTATGACGGGTTCCTTCGTAATCTTTAGTTTTCAATTTAAATATTGCTTCCTAAGGTCCTTTTCTGGTCATTTGAACAAAAGTAGGCCTTCTCTAGTTCAGCTCCATCTTTGCTCTTGGCTTTTTTCCACAATCTATAAACATCTTGGTTTGTTTGTGTACTCATTGTATCATTTTTCTCTCCCATAAAAGATGTATCAGGCTTGCTCCTCTTTTGTCCCTGAAAAGCACAAGGTCTCCACATAATATGAACCGAATACATTCCTGTGAAAGGATTACATTAAAATGCGTATAAGGTACCTAGTAATGTGCTGAATCTGTTGTACCAGTCTAGAAATAATTAAATTACACTTCATTGAAATTATGGCTGTTTCAGTGAAGGTACTATTGATTATTTGTGAACATTCCAGAAAACTTTCATTGTTTTGAAAGAAAAAATATAGATACATTTTATGGACCTTTCAAAATAACAGTTATTAAAATGTGGCCCTTTGGAGGCTTGCCCAATAGCTCAGTTCTTTGGGCCGGGGAGATGGCTCAGTGGAATAAGCGCTTCCCTGGCAAGCACAAGGGCCTGAGTTCAATCCCAGGTTCTGGAAAAAAAAATGTGGCCCTTAAGCCAGTAGCACTAGCATCATCTGGAAACTTGTTAGAAAGACAGTCTGGAGTTCTCTACCCATTAAATAAAAACTCTGCATGGCTCTCCTGCATGCCATGGGAGCTACCATTCTACTTTCTGTCCCTATGAACTTAATATATATATAGGTACCTCATACAAGTAGAATCACACAGCTTTTGCCTTTTTGCAACTTGTTTATTTCACTTAGCATAATCCCCAAGGTTTATTCCTCTCGTAGCATATGTCGAAACACATGCCCTTCTTTAGCAGACTGTATGTTATGTCACATTTTGTTTGTTTTGAAGCTAGGGATTGAATCCAGGACCTTGTGTATGCTAAGTACATGTTCTACTGCTGAGCCACATCCTCAAGCTCTAAATTATGCATGAATTTTATTCACTCATCCATTGATAAGAACTTGGATTGCTCCATATTTAACTTATTAAGAAGAATGCTGTTATGATTATGGGTATGATTAACTCTCTGAGATTCTGATTTCATTTTGTAGGCTTAAGTATCAGTAATAGGATTGCTGGATTACATAGTAATTCTCTTTTGAATTTTTGTGAGGAACTGTCTACTCCTTTCCAAAGCAGCTCCACTATTTTCTGGTCTACTAACAGTATGCAAGCATTCCTTTTTCTCCACATTCCACTAACATTTGCTCTTTTGATAGCTGCCATGTTACGGGTGTAAAAGTATTTAATTGCTACTTTGGGCTAACTAACTCATCCACAATACCACTAATGTAAATGTTCAGTCGTTTTAACATTAAATTTTAAGCACTGAACCAAAATTAAAATTTCCTCTCAATAAAACTTTGACCTATTGATATTTTTTTCAGACATCAACATTAGACCCGTTTTTCACTTCTATCACTTAAGCCCTAAAGGACGATAATACACACATGGAGAGCCCTGTGCTGAAAATATGCCTTCAGAGACAGATTGTTCCTTCACACAGAAAAACCTGGTTAGAAAGTGGGAAAACCACACCCAGGAGTCCAAATGCCCTCCAGTACATTACTCAGGGAATTGAAAGAGCTTTTGAAGTAGCAGGTGGTAGTCGAAGTGTCTTTGAACCAGATTCTATTTACTTATTGGCTGAAAAGGAATCTTGGTGTTTTAATCGAAGAGAAAATCCTTGGAGGCAGCTGGAGACACAAGTGATTCTTATAACTTATCTTCCCAAGGTCTGTGTATTAAGCCAGGTTCTTCTTAGAGCTGCAAGGAGTTGTTGGTCATTATATTTTATCATGAGCCACAGGCTAACTTAAGTCTTAGAGTGATGTTTCTCAAATCAAATCATTTCAGATATAACTTGAGATACCTCGTAAATCTTGGGACTTGTTCAGCCCCAATTTTCCCACGCATTTGCAATCTTATACAATTGCAGTATCTGTGTGCAGCTGCCAGGTTCTCCAATTGATTTTAATAAACGTGAATGCCTACTCTTGCTTTCCCTTTTTCTCATCCGAGGAGCTGCTGAAACCAAGGGTTTCCATATTATATGTCATTGTCCCTTTATTTCTGCCACTAATGTCACTCACCCTTGATGCGTTCTCCTCTTTCATTTATGACCATTCTTTTCCATTTTCTACTCTTTCTCCCTCTGGAACTCACCTTTGTAACCTATGCCTCATTTTTAATTCCCAGCAGTCACCAAACAGACTGAAGTAATAGATAAGTGAGTCTCCTGCTGTCATAAATGCTAGACCCGTCTCCCGCACTTTGCTAAGTGCATGATGGAAACGCTGGTCTTATTAGGAATCTGACTCTCCTGTTGACTTCCATTAGTACTTTCTGAATTCCTTAACTTTGAGCTTTTGGGAAACCCATTTGGCACAGTGATTCCTGGTGTTTTATGTGAGGTAAACGTGTAAGCATAAAATAATCGTGCTGACATTCTGGAGCTTTCCATGGGAACTGCCTATGTTCCTGAGAGGCAGGCTTTGTCTCATCACAGTCAGCCCAGCTTTTAAACTTCTAGAGGCTATGATCAGACTTTAAGTCTGTTTCTTTTTTTTTTTTGCCAAAATAAACCTCTCTTTTAATTTGTATGTTTTAGGTACTGTGTCCCAACAACAAAGAAAGAGGCTACACACAAGTGTTAAGAACAAGCACACTTATATCTCCCTTTCTTGTTTAGTTTTGTCAGAGGTGGGTATTCCAATGCCATTCAAATATTATAGGTGCATGAATTCAGCAAAATGATCCAATGTAGTCCAATAGTCCATAATAATAGTGGGTTATCCACAGAACTGGCAATGTCAGAAGTTGTTGACCTGAGCCTTTTACAACTCAGCATATTAATATGGCTTTACTTTTTTCCATAATTTTATTGATAAACAAATAGTGATGAGACAGTTTCAAACCAAACTGTCCTACCAATTTGGTTTAAGTCTATTTCTATCAGGTGGGTACAAAGTATAAATGTGAGTCTACTGAGAAAAAGGATGACTTACAAAATCTAGAACTGCTCTTACTTGATTACCTTAAAAACTTGCCACAGAGAGGTGACAGTAAAAATGCTTGGCTAGAAATTGCCTTCCCAGCCATCATCAAGAATTCCTCTAGTGCCCAGCCCCCAGGCTCTCTCTGCCCACTCAGATGAGTCTTGCTCACCTATCCCTCTTGCTGCCTGTCACTTTCCCATTCAAAGCCTTCAAGGCTTTTTGGTTGTAGACACCTATGGCTCTCAACTGTGATTTCACTTGGAGTGAGACTATCTAGTTCTGTCACACATCCTCTTAGGGCTCTTTGGAAAATTTTTAATCTTACTATGTTTCAATTTCCATCTGTAAAGTGGGGTTCATATGGCTTACAGAAGGCTTCAAGTAGGGTCAGGTCCATATGGGCACCAAATGGATGTGTTCTTCATCATTACCCAGGCAACCTCGCATACTTCTACCTACTCCAGTGTATTGCTCATGATTCCCCAATACTCAGCAAAGGAAGTAGGGAGAAGCTAGCATCGGGTTGTTGGAGGTTGAAAATCTCAATACATTTTTGCTCTACTGGAAAACCAACTCCCACTCCCACAGATATTCCCCCAGGGCTGCAAGATAACCTGTGAACTCCTCCTACTCCCAATGCAAGCTTCAAGACTTTGTCTACATACAGGGCAGGGCAGGTAAGACTTAATCAGTGAGGTCTGAGACCGATAGGAATGCAGCCCTGATGCCCCCTCAGGCCTGTGCTACTCAGTGTTGTCAGATCTTCTCATTATTCTGGAAAACTGTATTTTTATATAAAATGGTCTTCATTTTAAATGCGAGCTGGTTTCAAATGCTGCAAATTTGAAAACAGCCACAGAGCCATTAGTGTCTGCAGCAAACACAAGGCTACACTGAAAGCAAGGCCTGCTTTCAGAATCCCAACCTCCGACCACTGAACTACAACGCCCTTTTCCTTCTTCAAGATAGTTCCTGATGACAAAGAGGAAACCACAGTGGTGGAGTAGAAATGATACAAGATTTCACTAAACAAAGTAATAGGAATTTGACAATGGTTGCTGTGTTACATGATACTATCTTCAAATTAGTTGTACAGATTACCAGACATAAACATGTAAGATTGGTTTAAAGAAGAAACAAACAAAATAATAACAAAGAAGTCATAAGAAATTCAAAAGAGGAAAAAAATCCGAGTTAAAAAAATGTAAGCATTAAATACTCCTTTCAAAAGACCTTGTATTGTTTCTAATGCTGTTTTTTTTTTCCTATTGCTATTTTGCATTCTTTAAAAATGAAGTAAAATAAAATAAAAAGTAAGGACTTCCGTATGCATTGTTTCAACACTCGTTTTTAGAGAAGGAAGGCTACTAACAGCAGAGGCATTGAGCTGCTGACGACCATCAACACTGAAGCAGGTCCTCTGTTCCACCACACAAGATCCTCTGGATCCAAGAGTCCACCCTTAGAGTGATGTACAAGGCACCCTTAAGTCTCTTCTGCACAGTTGATTTCCTTCCCCCTGTACTGTGTATCAGCTCACCACACTGCAACTAGCTGGACCTTTTTTTTTGTTGTTAAACCCTCGTCCACTCCTGCCCCTGCAGCTGGCACAGTCTTAGACCTACACTAAGTGGCTAACAAGTTGTTACTCCAAGTGATTAAAGAAGTTAAACACTTCAGATTAGTGCATTAGAGTAATAATTTGATGCCCGTTGACATACTCACGGGTAATATCAGTTGATGACCTACTTTAGACCCCAGAGCTTCTAAAGTTAATGAGTTTTTAGATCCTCAACTGGCTCAAAGCCTTCATGTACTCATTCATTTATTCATCTATTCATTCAGACTTTATCAAGCTAATCCTTAAGCTGGACCCAGGGATAGCAACAACTGGAAGCAAGAGACATCATCTATGCTTTCACACAACGCACCATCCACAGAATAACCTTGATCTCATTAAGTGTAGATATTACAAAGGAGAATATTCATTATAAAAGGGAAAGCAACATTCTCATTGAATACATGCACATAAAAGGGAATTTAAGTGGGAATTGAAGGTGCTGTGCAAAAAATCTCTCCATCTCCACCTGTCCTCCTTCCCCTTTTTGGAAACAAGTTGTTATCTCAGGAGGCAAATGAAAAAGGTTGAAAAAATTCCTGCATAGTAGGTTAACATAAACAAGCACAGATCTGGAAAAGTCCTTGGGGAATCTATTTGCTCCATTTAGAAAGGATTTACAGACCTTTCAAAGTAGTTTTCCTGACCTTCCATCTGCCTTTAGCTCCAATGACTCCTGAATACAAACACAGATACTATCTATGTAATGATTCAAGCAATTAGATCCCATTGAGCAATTTGGGGGAAAGTTTGTCCTAGTGAATCTACCCTCAAGGGGAACTGATCTAGATGCATTTTAGGGCCTGGCTTGTGTGTGGCAGTCAGTTCTTTGTTGCTTCTCCCCCTCTGCTTAGCCTCTAAAAGCTAGGCTGAGGTCCCCTTTTCCTTTCTACACAGTCTCCCTAGGTGTTCTCTTCAGTTCTTGTAGATGTGAACATCAGCTGTGGTTTGGTAACTCACCAATTTACATCTCCAGCCCAGTCTTTTTATTTCTGAGCCACACCTTGGATGCTCTACTTCCCTTTAAAGTCTTATGCATAGCTCCAGAGAGAAATCTGCATCTCTGCTGCCACCATCTTGGTCCAGATCACTGTAGAGCTCTCTTGGACCATTACAAGGACCCTACTACTGACTGGTCTTCTTGTTTCTGTCATTTTAACCCTGCAATCAGTTCTCTATTCAGCAACAACTAACATTAAAGGATCAATCAGATGGTAGTCTCTTGCTCAGTGTACGAGTTCCCTGCCACCCCTATCTAGACCTCTTCCATCTCAGACACTCCTCTCCTCACAGCCCTGCATGTCAATAGTTGCCTTTCAGTCCTGCAAGTGTGTTTGCCTGGCATCCTTTGTCTCAGTCTTTACATTGTTTAGGCTTTCCATCCACTGGCCTCAGATATTCCTAGTTCAACAGGGCTTTCCCTAGATCCACTTCAGAAAAATGGCAACCTCATCATTCCTGGTTATACTAACCCCCCACCTTTCATGACCTTCATCAGAACTTGCATTGGTCTTTGTTCCTTTTAACCAGTCTCTCCCACTAAGAGAGCAGCTGTGTGCACAAGGGTTGTGTCTATCTCACTCTTGCCAATATCCCTGCAGCACAGGGTCATGGAGGAAGTACTTAGAGAACATCATGTCTTCTTCACATGGAATGGTAAGCTTAGACAGAAGGGCAGAGCAACATGGCAAACTTGGATGCTCCATTCTCTTGTTCTAAGAAACACTGAAATGGAAAGGAGAAACAGACAGGATCAACCCTGTTGCATGAATGGAAAATAGTTAAGTTATATACCAGTCAGTTGAATATCTAACAACAACAAAAGGCCATCTTCAAAGTGGCAGGAAAAGTTTGTGGTGCTTTACTTGTTTCTTCCCAGCCCTCCTCAGCACTGTGACAGTGTTGGCCTTGAAATAGCAGCAGCTTTGGGGCTTTGTCCTTTGAACCAGAAGGAACAGCGCAGATCTTATTTGTGTATTGCCATGTGTGTCAGTCCTAATCTGCCTAGGAGACACTTGAAGGACAGATGCTTGGTGCTCATCTTTGGCTAACCTGACACGAAATTCTGGAAGAAGAATGGGTACCACTTATGAAGCTTTAAGGTAGAGGTTAGGGTTTCTGCCTAGATGTCCCCCCAAAGCCTCATATGCCCATAGGTGGGGTTGGGGGAGGTGATTGCATCAGGGGGTGTCATGCTAATCTGTGGATTAGTCCATTTATGCATTTACTGCTGACTTTTCACCTTAAAAGTCACAAAGCCTACAAAGAGATGGGAAAACGTGGCTCACTCAGAGGAATAAAGTATGACAGAAACTGTCTATGAGAAATCACAAAAAGAAGTTCATTGGACAAGGACTTTAAAATGACACTCTTAAATACGCTTATGCAGAAAAGAAGTAAGAGAAAACAGGAAAACAGGGCAGAGGAGCTGAGCCAGTGGGGTGTGGCCTGAAGGGCTTATCTCCCTGCCTCTGCTCTCCCCTTCACTCATTTTCTGGTTTGTGAATGAGAATCCATGAATAATTGCACCCTGCCATGCCCTTGTGCCACACCATCCTGCCTTGGAACCAGCCAGCTATGGGTGGAAACCTCCACACACTGTGAGCCAATATAAACCTCTTAACCTTCAAATTCCAAGTGTTGTGTCTCAGAGAGGAGGAAAGGGGCTAAGGCAGTGAACTACCAACCCACAGATGCCTGAAGGAGAGATTACGGGTCAAGAGATGGCTGGGATGTGAAACTCTTAACAAATCAGGGCACTCAAAAGCTGCCAGGCGAGTGGGAGAACTCAGTCCCATGCATATGGATCTAATTGTATCCTTGACAAATAACAAAAATATTTTACAATTTTTGTCTTAGGCTAATCCTTAGTTTTATATGTGCACTAGCTGAACACAGAAGGAGCACCCTGGAATCAAGTAACTATGCAAAGATTGAATGCGAAGTGTGGCTTTCTCACCTGACTTTGTTGCATTTGTGTTTTGTTTGTTTGTTTGCTTTATTTCCTGGCTTTCAAGGAAATCCCTATCCAAACATTAGCTAAACCCAAGCAAAAAGAACAGAAACTTCAAGGTCTGTATATAAGTTAGTAATCTTCGCAAAAATGACCTGGGAAAGTTTTATAAAAATAGAAAATTACAGCTTTCAACAATTAAAGCGCATGAACAAAAACTAAAACAAACAAAATCAGCAAATGTGGAGAAATGCCGAGAAGACAATTTCTAGAATTATAACATAAGAAGCATCCACTTTTCACCTTAAAAGTCCCAAAGCCTACAAGGAGATGGGAAAACATGGCTCACTCAGAGGAATAAAGTATGACAGAAACTGTGAGAAATTGAGTTCATTGGACAGGGCATTAAAATCGCACTCTTAAATATGCCTATACAGGAAGGAACTATGAGAAAACAGGAAAACAAAGGACAGACAAAACGTGAACGTCATTAAAGAGAATTACAGAAAAGAACCAAGTTAAGCAGAAACAGGGATGAGCCTTGAAAGCATCATGCTGAGCGCAATAAGCCAGGCCAGAGGGACACAGGGTCCGCACCTTCCCACCTAGAATGAAGTACCTAGGCTAGCTAAGTTCCTAGAGACAGGGAGTAGAATGGACATTGTCATCGCTCTGGGATAGGTAGGAATGGGGAGTATTTATTTGGGGTTTCTTTTGTGCAGGGTCTCACTAGGAATTATTATTTAATAAACACAAAATTCCTGTCTTAAACATTGGAGAAGCTTTGAAAATGGTGGTGATGGCTATACAGCACTGTGAATGTACTCAACGCCACTGAATCATATGCTTAAAAATTGTAAATATTATATATATTTTGTTAAGTAAGAAAGTAGAGCACTGGGGATATGGCTCACAGCACAGTGCCTACCTGATAAGCGTGAGGTCATGAGTTTGATTCTCGGTACCAAAAAAACCCAAAAAACAAAAAACAAAAAAAAAAAAACAAAGTAAAGAAGATATCTGGGGCTGTGGCTAATGAGTGACATAGAAAAAAACCCTGAGAAGACAAAAGCCTAGGGTGATATCTTTGGAGTCATAAAGTGGTCACCTGGGCAAAACCAAAGTGACTCTTTTAAGTTAACTCTTTTAAGGATAGGAACACAGTGCTATAATTAAATATCCAGCGTTGCCCAGAGGGAGTCTAGTCAGGGGTCCAGGGAGGCTGAGCACCAGGAAGGCTGTGTTAATGAAGCACGTTTATACCTCAGATGCTAAGGCATTTGTGAGAACTCAGGGGTCAGGGGAAGAAGAGGAAGTCACCCTAGCGCCTCTGCAACAACCCCAGTACCTCTCAAGATCGAACCACACTTGTCCAGTCAGACCTCATAAAGAACTGCCGTCCCACTTCCCTATCAGCTTCCAGTCCTGAGCACCCAGGCTCCTTCTGGCTTATCGCGTTGCTCTAGGCCTGTTGCTCTCTGACCCACCCCTCAGCTACGTATGTCACTTCCTGCTTTCATCCATTCAGCTTCCAATGGTGACTCTGGTTCCACTTATTCACTCTGGCTCTGGAAAACTGCGGGACACAGCTGTTGTCCCCAGACATCTGCAGGACACTAGGCAGCTTGCGGACTTCTCCTGCAATCAGCTGTGGTCTGTACAATAGGTCAGGTGATATAAAAGTGAAGCAACCTGGGCAGGGAAACAACCTGAACCACTTGTGCTAGGATGGAAACTGTGGGTGTGAGCGGTAGCTGAATTCTTCTGGCAGACAAAACCTGACAAGAGAGAAGGTCAACCATTTATTTGAGAAGCACAAGTCCCCCAAAGTGTGGATAGGCAGTGAAGGAGTGAGGTATTTTATCCTGTAGGTGCTCACTTTATGAAGTGCATAGAGAAAATGTGGCCTTGTATCGGGCGGGCTTGTTCCCTGCCCATACAGTCCTCTGCCCAAGGTCCAGGGAAGTGGGTGGGAGGGGCTTATCTACCCAGTTTCTTCCTCTTGTTTCTCATTGGTCAGTGCTCATCAGACGACTGTTACTTCCTCATACCTCCGGACTGTATCATCTTCCCCCTCGCTATCTAGTCAGGAAGACAAATTCTGTATTCTACAGGGTAGTGTGCCTTTCAAATTTTAAAATAAAGAGGTGCAGTGGTTGGAATGCTATCCCAAATGATAGGACCACCCGGGACAGTAGAGTATGACCTTATTTGGAGAAAGGAACTTTGCAAATGTAATTTAGCAAAGAATTTTAAAATGAGACCATGTTATGGCAGGAGCAGTGGCACACAGCTGTAGTCCTAGCTTTTGAGAGGCTGAAGCAGGAAGACCCGAATTCAAGGCTGGTGTGGACTCTATAGCAAAACCCTATATAGTAACAACAAACAAACAGAAAACAAACAAACAAACAAAGAGACCATTCTAGATTAGGATGGACTTGAAACCCAATGACAAGCATCCTTATAACACAAGGAAAAAAGACACAGAGGAGCAGGTCATATGAAGGTGGTGGGAAGGACTGAAAAGTTGTCACCATAAACCAAGGAAACCCTGGAACCCACAGAATGAGCACGATCCTGCTCGCACCTTCATTTCAAACTTCCAGCCTGCAGAAGTGTGAGAGAATGGGTTCCATTATTTTAAGCCATAAGGCGTTTGATGATTCGTTACAGCAGCCCTCGTGTACTAACATCCAAGGTGTGTTGAGGCAAAGGTGTCGGTGAAAAGAGAGGAAAGAAGAGAGCAGTAGAAAAAAATTGAGGTGAGGGAAATTTGTGTCTAATCCAACTCCTCCTCCAAGCCTGGGTGGAGGTGAGGGCCAGGTCTAAGACGCAGCCCTGCCTGTGGGTGGCAGTTGGGGAAGCGAGTGAAATCAAAGGCTGGCAGGCTGAGAGCTGGGAGATCAAAGGGAGCCACCAGTTCATTAAAAATGGATGTTGTTGTCAATGAGGATTATGCCAGGGGATGTAAAGAGAAAAAGAAAGATAAATACAGGGTTGCAATTATCTGAGAGGTGGAGATGAGTGCTGGTGGAAGGGAGTGAGAGCAGTGATTATCTGGCAAAATGTGAACAGGTGAGAGTGGCTTGAATTTCAGGTGATACTAGTAGGATCTAGGGGAGGCAGAGGGGGGGTCTTTCTCTTCATTCATATATCCTGTAAGATCACGTGTGAGTTGGCCTGGGGATATTTAAGGTTAGGTCAAAGTTGAAGTGGAGTGTCTGCGTTATTTGTTAGATTGCAAAGAATAACTGTTAACTTAAACTGTTTTAAATATGGTGTTTTATTATTATTTTCTTTTAGTGAAAGAACTAATTTCAAGGATAAAGTTCCCAGAGGGAACTAGAGCCAGAAATCCTAGAACCCTAGAGAGGGCTTTCCTCTTCCTGGGGTGGTAGTGTCTTCCTGTGTGAACCTACTTCACTTCCGCCCTTCTGCTCCTGCAGGCCAGCCCCGGCCGCTCTGCTGCTCTCCCTTATTTCCACCTCCCACCCTTGTAGATCAGCTTTGTGGGTCTCCTTCTGGCTTTTCCTATGCTTATGTAACTATGAGGCGCCTAGCAGCTACGCCCTAGCCTTATATACTGCTCTGTTGCCCTGTGCTCCTAACTTCTAATGGACTCTCTTTCTTACCAATTTGAAACTGGTCCCCTGACATACTTTCTGACTGTCTCCGCCCAGCCGGAGCCTGCTTCTCCTGCATCTGGAGTCTTCTTCTGATTTTATCAGCTATGGCCCGGGAAATATTGTTGGTTGGAACAAACAGCCTGGTGTGCATGCTTCATTCACCTGAGCTGTGTACAGCAGGCTGAAAACATTCTCCTAAATGAGACTAATCCCCATGCTCTATGTGTGTTGCGTTATATGATGAAAGTTGTGATTTGTTAAAGAATTTGAAACTCTAGATTATACTGGATTCTCTCTATGTGGGTTCTGAGTGAGGATGTATATCTTTTTTTTTTAATTTTTTTATTTATTTATTTATGTGTGTGTGTGTGTGTGTGTGGCCAGCTCAGCCCACCAGGGGG
>NDGM011059111.1:0-12052 GCA_002564305.1 Octomys mimax
TTTGCTAAGCTTGTTCTAAGTAGGTGCTTTAGACCACTGAGCCATCTCACCAGCCCCATCTTAAGTGGTTAATTTTTTTTCTGAAAACATTTTTAAATTGTTTATTTGGTTTTTACAAACATTAATTCATCCTTCTGCCACTCTCTACAAATGATCTCATTCTCTTACAGAATATTATTATCACACAATAATTAACAACACACTAAACCTGTTCTTTCATGTCTAGTTGTTAGGAATGAAAATAATTTGCTTTTAGATAATGGTAAAAGTGAGCTTTTCCTTCTTTTAAAATGTAACATTCTTTAAGGGGAAAAAAATATGTTTATCATTTAGAAGTAGGTAATCTAGATGTATTTTCCAAATTTGGCTCTTTTTTCAAAATAAAAGAATAGTAATTTATAATGAAATGTATGAAATGAACTAAAGATTCAGGGACAGCACAGTGTAATTCACAAGCTGCACAACAATGTAATCACCACCCACAACAAGATGGAGAATGACTCCGGGAACCAGGAGAGTACAATTTTTGCCTCTTCTCAGCTCAACCTCATACCTGGTATTAGTTATTATTCCCAATCCTCACATAATCACTTAATCTTTGTTTGGTTCAGAAATTTCTTTGAACAGAATCTTCTTTGAAATGAATCATCTAATATGTCCTCAATTAATTCAGTGTCCTTTGGTTCATTCATATGGAATCCACAAGTAGTAATTTTGCTTTCTTCTATATTCTTCCATGATAAGATACACTAAAATTGAAGCATTCTATATGCATCTTATGAATTTTTCTGGAGTTTAGCTATGACATATAAATGCATTTTGAATGTTCCTGTGTTCAAGCGGACATCTTTCTCACATATATACATAATTAGAAAAATATGGCTATTGATAATATTTTTCACATTTCTTACTGATAGCTTTAGTAAATTGTAGTTGTCCTAGTAACTACAGAATGCTACGTTATTATATTCAAATATAAAAATTCTAAATTTCAATAAAAGTCTTATATTTTAATTACTAATCATTTTAAATATTTAATTTATGAAATTGCGCAAGTACTTATTCTATTGAGCCAGCTCCCCAGCCCCTGAAATTGTGCAAAGCATCTTCTCCAGTATTAATTTAGTCATTAGTGATTTCTATAAGTTCTTTATATAGTATAGAGGTGAATCTTTCAAAATATTCCTATAAAAATTGTCTTTTCTTACACTATTTCTAAGGTATGTTTATATTGTTTAAATTATTTTCATTAGTACATATTTGTAGTAAGTAATCATTATATTCATTGTGTGGAATTGGTATATGCACATAAGAACTCTTGACACTTTGGCACAGTGTCTTCTGAGTACATAAAATCTTTGTCATAAACGCCACATTATTATTTTCCTTTTATAATAAACAGTTCTACTCCTTTGTTACAGATTGTCACCTGTTGCAGATGTAGGTCATCTGAATATAAATAAAAATATTGAAATTTGGAACTGTAGCATAAATTTTTGTACAGGCATATTTGTAACAGCATTATCCACAATAGCAAAATTGGGAAATGATTCAAATGGTCATTGAATCCATCTGAATAGATGAACAATACATTAGTGTATCTACAAATGAATATTACTGAGACTTGAAAGGATATTCTGACATATGTTACAACATAAATAAGCTGACAATATTATGCTAAGTAAAAAAGCTAATCACAAAAGAAATATTGCATATGATTCCAATTATATAAAGTACTTAGAATATAAAAATGATACAGACAGAAAATAAAACGGTGGCTGCCAGTGTCTGGAGAAGAAAGACATGATAAATTAGTTTTGAGTGGATTCTGAATTTCAGTTTAAGAAGGTAGAAACACCTGGAGACAGGCAGTGGTACAGGTTGTTCTACAATATGAATGTTTCTAATACAACTGTGCTATACACTAAAGTTGTTACAGTAATAAATTTTGCATATTCTATGTTTCACTATAACAAAGAAAAAATATAATTTCTAGGGAACACATTAAGGGAAACTAAAAGAGAACATACACACACACACACACACACACACACACACACTAAACCAAAAACCTCCAGATATTACCAAATATCTCTGCCATTTCACCAATTTCAATGTTGAAATACATTCAATGTGACAATACCTAATAGGTGAAGAGAAACAAACACTGAAGTTTCAGGTACAAATACTTCCACCTTTTTGAGATTTAGAAAAATATTATGTACTTAAAAACATTTATTGTACCAAACAGCAATTGTATTCCTACGTATAAATTTTCCAGAGGTCTCACAACTGTGACCAAGTCCAAAGTCACAAAAAATATTTATATTAATATTAATATACATTAATATTGTTTATATCTGAAAAATGATAGTAACAGCGTCTATGCCGGCACCTGGGGCTCAAAATCCCGAGTATCTGTGTTTTGCTCCACCATCCTCCTGGGCCACATGGGGTCCGCGGGCCTAGCCACGGGAGTGGCCGGGGGTCCTCCAGCATGGACATTATCCAGACTGATAAGGATACCATGAAGGACCTGAATTACCGCCTGGCCTCCTACCTGGAGAGAGGATCCTCGAAATAGAAAATTGGAGGCTGGGAAAGCAAGACTCAGGAACATCTGGAGAAGAAGGGGTCCCGGATC
The DNA here is from genome assembly GCA_002564305.1 of Octomys mimax. Taxonomy (NCBI): domain Eukaryota; kingdom Metazoa; phylum Chordata; class Mammalia; order Rodentia; family Octodontidae; genus Octomys; species Octomys mimax. The sequence continues at coordinate 2,645 of NDGM011059111.1, forward strand.
AGAGCCTGGGGCCATTACTTCAAGACCATCAAGGAGCCAAAGGCTCAGATCTTCACAAATTCTGTGGACAACGCCTGCATTGTCTTGCGGATTGACAGTGATCGTCTTGCTGCTGATGACTTTGGAGTCAAGTATGAGACGGAGCTGGCCATGCGCCAGTCTGCGGAGAATGACATCCACGGGCTTCGCAAGGTCACCAGTGACACCAATATCACTCGGCTGCAGCTGGAGACAGAAATCGAGACTCTGAAGGAGGAGCTGATATTCATGAAGAAGACCCATGAGGAGGAAATCAGAGGCATGCAAGCCCAGATTGTGGGCTCTGGGGTGACTGTGGAGGTGGGTGCGCCCAAGTCTCAGGACCTCGGCAAGATCGTGGTGGACATCAGGGCCCAGTAGGACGTGCTGGCTCAGAAGAACTGAGAAGAGCTGGACAAGTACCGGTCCCAGCAGATTGGGGAGAGCGCCACAGCAGTGTGCTGAAGTTGGAGCTGCCGAGGCAACCTCACAGAGCTGAAGTGCATGGCCCAGTCCTTGGAGACTGACCTAAAGTCCATGAGAAATATGAAGACTGTCCTGGAGCACAGCCTGAGAGATGTGGAGGCCCACTATGCTATGCAGATGGAGCAACTCAATGTTGTCCTACTGCATCTGGAGTAGGAACTGGCACAGACTTGCACAGAGGGGCAGTGCCAGGCCCAGGAGTACGAGGCTCTGCTGAGCATCAAGGTCAAGCTAGAGGCTGAGATCGCCACGTGCAGCTGCCTGATGGAAGATGGGGAGGATTTCAATCTCAGTGATGCCCTGGACAGCAGCAGTGCCTCAGTGCAAAGCATCCAGAGGACCACCACCCGCCAAATTGTGGACCGAAAATTAGTGTCTGAGACCAATGACACCAAAGTGTTGAGACACTGAGGCAACAGGAGTAGGGTGCCCTTAGGAAATAGTGAGCAAATAAAAATTCAGAGGTCACTGAAAAAATCAGAATGACACAAATGAGGCTTAAAGTAAGCATCAATAATGCAACCAAATATATGAAAAATGTTAATAAACACTATAATTATTTATTAATATGTGTATTGATGTGGTAAAGACTTATGGAAACTATGTCAATACAAATGTGTGCATTCCAGGGAATATCTCTAACAAGTAGTGGAAGGTAGGAAGAAAATTAAGGGAAAAACCTAGTAGAACCTTATATAAACTTTAAAAAATTATTTTCATTATTTTAAACTTTAAATTCAATATTTGACTCATAGATGTTTGCTATATTTTGTTTTATATATACTTGTGATTGTAAATGTGTACTGTGTTTCAAAATACAATAATCAGTACATAAATCAAAGTTTTGTGATGATCTTGTGATGTTAATTGATGCCAAAACTATTTTTACTTTGATATCTATTAATCTCACTGGAAATTGTGCACAGTTAGAGCATTATATCTGTTTAACAAATGTCATTTTCTTTCATATATTTTTCAAATAAAATGAAAATCAAGCATTAGGGGCCAGGGAGATAGCCCAGCAGTCTTACCTGCCTGGTAAGCACAAGGACCCCAGTTTGATCCCCAGTAGCACAGGCCGTGCTGGCCAGAGAAATGGGACATGACATCGCATGCCCGTAATCCCAGAGCTGGGGAGGCTGAGACAGGAGGATCGCTATGAGTCTCATCTGTGTAGCTAGACCCTGTGCCAAATTAATAAATAAATGATTTTAAAAACAAAACAAAAAACACTGTAGCACAAATGTTCTAAAGGTTAAGCATCTCCCTCAAATTTCATTTGCAAGTGTAGTTAGCCGAATGTTCAATGCAGTCTAATTCCATGTCTGTCAAGCAATATTCTACACCACGTATGACACAGTAGTATTACGTACATAGTTAGTAATTTTCAGAGTCTGCTTTGCATACCTTATTCGTGGCCATGTGCTGTGTATGGCCCCATAAGGGTAATATCACAATATATAGTAGGGAAGTGTACAAAATGAGATCGAGACAGTGATGACCAGAGTGCATTTGCATATAAATTGTAGAAAATAGTCTGCACATTTTTTTTAATTAAGTTCTCTTAATATTTGTACCTAAAACCTAAAAAGAGTTGGATAATATGTGAGAATGGAAAATGAAAGCAGTTTAAAAGAATTTTCCCCAACTTCAAAGCAAATAAAATTGAGACCTTGATTGCCTTTGACATGGATGACAGCTCATTAGAGGGTGGGTTCACAGAACAGAGTGATTTTGAGTTTGGTATCTTGCCATATTTTGCTCTTATCGATAAATATCTATTTGAAATTTGTCAGGTGAGGTGTCCTCTGCACTTTGTAGTCAAGGATATCAATTTACTTTTTAGGGATCTTGCTCTAATATTAGAACATAAATTATTTCAGAGGAGATAGTAATGGGCTTTCCTGATAGTTTCTGTGTAGATGAAAAAAACATTATGGAATTTTGCTATTTAAAATACAGAAAAAGTGGTCAAAGTGACTTAGATTCTAAAAGCATATTATTGTGAAAGTGAACCTGGTCATCACCTTCATATTTTTGTCATGAATATTTAAGCTTCACTCCAATTTCAACTAACTGATCTTGAACACTTCCTTTACTTATAAATATCAAGCAGCTTTAAATAAGAATGCATAACTAAAACATTAACTAGACATTCAACTCCTCCATGAACCTAAGGAAAGGGGCTGATTCTACAGGACTATGAGAATATGTACCTTTAAGAATATTTTTTATTGTTGATTTAATTTTTCATTGAATATATAGAAGATGAAATAATTAATTTTATCTCCTTATGTTACCTGTAACTGAATGTCATCATATCTTTGAGAAAGGATAATCAAAGAAAATAAATAAGGTTTTTAAAACATAATGTGTCAAACTTGTTATTGCAGAATTATATAATGAGCTAAGCACTATAAATGTTTGTTGTTACATTGAAAAGATTTGATGTTTTGAGGGTACTCGTAAATTCCACCAATGAAGTATTTCCATGTTGTAACTCAATTGAATAATTTATGACCTAAATTTTAGCAAATTCTATTGTCCTTACAACCCATAGGATAAATTACTAATCAACAAATAAATTACATTTTTAAGGAAATAAAATGGAAATGTCTCATTACATATTTTCATTTTATGAGGACATTATGACTTCAACTAGTTTAATGTTATTAGGAAGATCAGATTTAATAAAATATAATTAAGATGTTTATTTAAATACTATTCAAAAATAATTATTCCTCTATGCAAATAGACATTTTGGCATTCTGAAAATTGTGCATGCTCCCTGTATTTACAGAAATTAAATCTATTGATATAAAACCTTATATCTAAAACAATAGCTCAAAGATAAATATTAACATTTACACTTTAACTTTTCAAATATATATCAAACTGAAAACATAACTACATATTTAAAAAATTGCACTGGCTGACCTTTATTACATGAAGTAAGTTTTATATTTTTATGCAAATTAAAATACAGAAACAAACAGGAAATATTTGAGAAATGAAGATTTTTCCATTGTTGTGACATTCAGAACATATTTTTCTTTTCAATATTTATTTTAAATTTTTTAGTTGTGGTAAAATACATATAACAAATTTTCCCAGATAATCAATTTAAAATTTGCAGTTAGGAATGTTATACTCAGTCACATTGTCCAGTCAAGAATTCTCTTTATGTTGTACAACTAAAACTCTATACATATAAAACTCTACTTCAATCTTCCCTAAACTTAACACTTGATATTTACAGTTCTGATTTATTTACGCATTTGAATAATCTCTGTACTTCAAAAAAGTGGAATCATAGAGCATTGTGTTCTGAGATAGTTTGGTTTACTCAACATAATCAGAGTTCATCCATGTCAGAGAATGTTTCATAATCTCCTTCCTTTTCAAACTAAATAATATCCCTTTTCTGCACATGATATAAATTGTTTACCTATGCATCTGTCAATAAGACTTTGGATTGCTTCTGTACTTGGCTATTGTAGAGAATGCTTCTATAAACAGAGGTGTAGAAAAATATTTGTTCCAGTCGCCACTTTTAAACTTCTGTGTATATATTCAGATGTGTAGTTGTTGGATCAAATAGCAATGTTGTTTAGTGTGTAGAGAAACAGCCAGACACTTTTCTACAGTATTGCCAGCATCTTGCATGCCAACAACAATGTGCCTCTATTTTTTTTCATATCCTTGACAACACTTATATTTTTTTTATTATGAGAGAAACTAACTTAATCGATACAAAGTAATATCTCAAGGTGTTTTGGATATGTAGTTGCTTAGCTGTTAGTGATTGGACCACTTTTTAATTTGCTTGTTGGCCATTTGTGCTTCTTATAATAAATGTCTGTTCAACTAACTTTCCTGTTGACTTTTTTCTATTAATTTTGCATACTTCTTGTAGTTATTCCAAATATTAATGTACTATTAAATATATGATATGTAAATATTTCTCTCATTCTTAAAGTAGCCCTTTAACACTGTATTTCACTGCATGATACACAGATATTTTAAATTTTTCTTTAGCCCAATTTAACTTCATATTTTTTTAATTTCTGTTGCCTTTGTTTCTGGTGTTCTACTCAAACAATTATTGCCTAATCTACATTGGCTAAAACAAAATTTTACAGTACTCTTGTTTTTATTTCTCTACAATTCTATTTTTCAAAGATTCTATATCACCCAAAAGTGAATTTGTTATTGTCAAATTCTATTTTATCCTGACATCAATTTTTATCTGCCTCCTTGTTTCACCTTTTACTTTCTTGCATTGTGTTGTATTATGGGATTTCTCCTTCTATACTTGCTTACTTCATTCATCTTTGCTTGGTAAACAATTCTGTATTCCTCACTTCCATAAATATTTCTCAAAATTAATTAGTGCACATTAATTTCTCCTGTAATGGTTATGAAAAATAGACAAAAATGGCCCTCATTCCAAAAATATATTTCAAGTTAAGCTCAAAGTGTTTCACAATTTATACTTCTTAAACGTAACATAAGAGGTTTTGATACCTAATGCTAGGATCCAATTTTGCTTCAAATATTCCCTTAAATGCAGAAATAATTAAAAACCTTTATTTCAAATTCAGTCTTCATTGCGTGGTATTAGACATATTAAATTTTAGTTAAACCATACATATTATCATGTGTAATACCTATTAAATGTCATTGAATTATTTTAAAGCAAATAATATGATCTCCTTGTGAGATCTTATTTAAATATTATGATCTTAACTACTTTAGTTGCACTGCAATATGGACTCAGTGAAGCAATATTTGTTGAATACAAAATAAATATTTAACAACAATGATATAAATGATCACAAATGTCTATGTGATTGATCTTTAAACTAATTTTCCTCATCACTGTTGCAATTTAATTTCCTAACATTTGTTGTTTTCTAGGTGAATATTTAGCAAATTTTTCAAGCTTAGCACTACAAGAATAATACCTGATATACATGCTGTCATTGAAATTACTTCACATCTGCATGGTCAGTTCTCATTATTTCATTATATTCATAATCACTTAAATGGAATAATTTAAACCACGTTCAATCCCCATATCCAAATCTATACAGACTGCTGCCTGTTTTTCATTTTTTCATACCTTAGCTTGGGATTTAATTGTCTCTCCTCACTTAAAGCTTAGCATCGAGTATTCAGAGGATTTGGTTATATTCCTTTAGAAATGATTTTGTTTTAGTGAATATAATAGGATATAATATGTTCATCATGTATGCATATATTACTGATATATACATATATATTTTCTTATAGGTCAGATATAAGTGTTTATTTGAAGTAGTGATAAATTTTATGATTTCACTACATATACTTTCCTATTTCTACATTTTCATTTAGGTTAATAAGCCAGGAAAATGACACAAGATTTTATTAATCACATACCTAGGAGGTACTGTACACATCTAAAGAACAGCAAGATCTCTGTATTACATACCTGACCATTTCACAGAAGGAAACTGCCAATGGAGCCAAAAGTTGCGCACCCAAAGGTGATATAAATAAAATATAGAATATATGGTACAGTATTAGATGTTTTTCTTTAGTTTTCAGTTGGACAACATAATTGATATAAGAAGGCTTAATATGGCACCATCATAAAATGATTACATTTTCATATTAGTGTAGAACAGGAGATTGTCAATGAGTGTTACTCACTGATATACAGTTAAACACAGGAAAGCAGGTTTATTTATTTATTTATTTATTTTTGTGGGTACTGAAAATTGTACTCAGGACTTCATGTTTGCCTGGCAGGGTCTATGTCACTGAGCTATATCCCTGGTCTGGGGAGAAAGGTTGTTATTCTGGACGATTGTCATATGTATGAGGACTACCTTATTTGAGTCCTGACATTAGGGTAGAGATTGAACTCTACTCCAAATGCAGTATGGGCAAGTAGTAATTTGTATACCAAATCAGGGTGAAATAGTAGGTAGAAAATTGGTAAGCGAAAATATGTGAATTAGGGAGATTCTGATGATTTCTTAGTGAAGATAGACCAGGATGATTTACCTATGGAAGGAAGGAGGATGCGAAACTCAATTAGATATTGGAATGCTCATATATCAGGGCATGTAATGCTACCTAACTGACATAATGGCATTCTTTTCTAAAACCATATTGTACAACAAGGTAGAGAGATAAGGAGTAGACAGATGAAACAATTGTCTGGCATGTGGAAGGCCTTAGGTTGGATACTAAGTACTGCAAAAGAAAGACAAATATTACAAATGGGCCCTGGAGAGGTTCAGGAGGTTAGCAAAGATTTAGCTGGATAAATATAATTTGCAAATATGAACAGATAATCCAAGAAAATTGGACAGGTTAATGGAAAAAAAGGAGACTGACATACACTGGAAATTAGCAAATCAAAGTATTAAATCTGTCTTATGAAACCAGTATACTGTGCTCAAATTTTAAGATATTTGAAGCTAATGTCAACATGCTGAACTTTATAGCATAGAGATAAATGACACTCAGCTTTATTTATATTACTCTGCTATTTGAATTATCATCTTGTGTAAGTCTTTAACTTTACTATAAAATACATATAATTTTTTCTTTTTAATTTTCCCTACATCTGCATAAATATAATTTGCATATAAGTATTCTGTATAAAAAGCAGTTTAGCTAAAACTACCACACATAAGCAGAGAATATATTACATGTTATTCATATAACAAGAAAATATTTACTTACTTATATACAAATCCGAAAGGTGTTAGCATGTGGCAGCTGAATCATACATTAATGTTATCTCATGGAAAGTGCTATATGAGAAAAAGTAATAATAAATGAAAAATCAATAGAAAAATAAAAAGACAGTTATTTTCCTGTAATTTTAAAAAAGTGAATATACAGAAAACAGAATTACAAAATGAGTGCTTCAATATCATTTGAGGAATAAATTGCCAAATAATACTCCACTTAAAAATCATTAGTATTTTTAAGTTGCACTTAAACTTGATAAAATCATATTTCTTAATGTTGGGCTTTCAGCATATTATTTTAATGCAAATTTACTCATTTCTCTGAGTAAGAGTTGATTTTATCAACTTTGATGGAATTGTTAAAATTGTTTGCCTGAGATGTTTGGGATATCAGGAATATAGAGGTGCTATCCAATGCTAGCGACAGATTAAATGCTTGGGACAAACTTCATGTGGCAATAAGGTAACACTCCTGGGAGCAGAAATTCCAGTGGTAACTTTCCATCCTGTAACACTAATAAATAGTAACATTGTCAATATCTGAAAAGAAATCAAATATAGTCTTTTGGGTTTTGTTAGTAATCCTTCCTTTCCAGCAGACAGGAGGGAACTTGAATAGTAGCAAACAAGACCCAGAACAGTACATAGTGTTGAAGATGATATACCTGAGCTTAAAAGAAAAGCATGGGAGATATTTACTCACTAAATTCAAATTTTTAAATAGCAAGTAGATTGCCAGATATGTACACAAATACTCACCTACACTGGGAAATGAAGTGAAAAACAGAATTAGTGTTAGATGCTGGTATCTGGAAAAACAAAGCTGTATTGTATCATATTGTATTGTATCGTATCGTATCGTATCGTATTGTATTGTATTGTATTGTATTTTTAGGGAAGGGTCTATAGGGTCTTCAAGGTCTCACTAATAGATTAGGCTCATAGTGATCCACCTGTTTACAGCCTCCTAAGAGCTGGGATTATAGGCGCCTTCCACCCCACCCAGTTTCAATTGCCCTCTCAGTGCACCCCAGCGGCAGGGCTGTCATGGCAAGCCTGGGGATCAAACCCCTGTCTCCTGTGCCTGTTTGCAGCCTCTTTAATTCGCCTAGGTATTTGGCTGGCCCTTCATGGAAAAACAAAGTTTTGTGGTTTTTTTTCTATGTTTTTAAAATAACTTTATCGAGAAACAAATAGCAATGAGTCATAGGAGAACCTGTACTCTAACATCATGTAACTCAGTTGTTTCTCAAATTTTCTGATGAAAGAGATTATGGGGCCACAGAGCAAAGTGATCGATGACATAGACTGTGCCTAAGGAGATTCACATGGAGAGAAAACATTCTCTCAGGCTTTCACAGAAAGCAAATTGATCAAGCAATAGCCGTGACTCATCCACATGGCTGACACTGACAAAGCATCTGCAACGTGCAGTATAGGGCTTCAGGCTAAATCCTGAAGGTATTTGACTGACCTTGTCAGACACAAGAATTACATTTCTTGTTATAAAGGTCTTGCTTTATCTTGATCTTAACCATCCGGAAAAACAAAGCTTTAAATGATGTAGCTTTATTTGTAAGAAAATAAGTGTACTTAGAAAATATAATGTTGAAAGAAATATATCAGACACCAAAACTTTTGAAGAAATTTACTCTCAAAATATTTGCTTTACTATTTAAGTTTGAAATATGGTTTAGAAATTATTTTCTTTATTGAGCTGTGAAGCTGAGATTCATAACTTTTTTCAAGTTATTAATCACAGAGAAAATTACATTGTCTTTAAAATACCAATTACTCAGGATGGGTCAAACCAGAATTTTACTATATCCTGTTTGATTGAAGTACGTTTTCAAGGCTTTATGACTTACCAGAGGCAATGAATGAAATTCTAGATGATAATTTTCCACACGGTGTGCTGGGAAGAATTAGGACAAAATTTTATTTGTTAAGTTTGTAGAAGGCATATGACTAAACTTAGCTGAGTGGCCCCAAATTTGCAATTTAATCCACTACAACTTTCTTTGTTTCTTTTCCTTTCTTCCTTCCCTCTTTCCATTTTTTCCTTTACTTTCTTTTTCTCTTTTCTTTTCTCCTCCTCCTCCTCTTCCTCCTCCTCCTCCTCTTCCTCCTCCTCCTCCTCCTCCTCCTCCTC
>NDGM011059116.1:0-14228 GCA_002564305.1 Octomys mimax
TCTGAAGTTGTTGACTTGAGCCTTTTACAGCTCAGCATATTAATATAGCTTTATTTTTTATACTTCATGGTTACACTTTTCTGCTGGATGGTTAAGACCAAGTTAGAACAAGGCCTATATAACTAAAAATATCTTTTTCTATCTAACAAGGTCACTCAAATCCCTCAGGATTTACCCTGAAACCCTGTATAGCAGTGTGTAGATCTTTTGTCAGTGTCAGCCACGTGGATGAATCATGGCCATTGCTTGACCAATTTGCTTTCTGTGAAATCCTGAAATAATTTTTTCTCTTTAGGTGATTCTTCATAGGCACACTATGCATTGTCAATCATTTTCCTCTGTGGCCCCATAATCTCCTTGATCAAAAAATTTGGGACACCACTTAATTAAAGGATGTCACAGCAAAGGTTCACTTATGTCCTGCATCCTCACTGAACTTGAAGGGCTAGCTCCAAATTATTGACTATCCTTATAGCCCTTCTGTTTCTCTAATTTTTGGTCTGCAAACTTAAGCTACTAAACATCCAAAGAGAAGCTTAATGATGTGATTATCATATAACAGAGGCAATTAAGCTTAACATCACTACCTGTCTGAATATCATATATCTTATACATAAAATGAAACTACTATATTCCAACAACCATGGATGTTCTAAAATTTAAATCCCTATAGAATGTTAAAAAACAATTAGACATTTTTTACACAGAAATTTAAAAATTAAGCCATTTTCACCATTGTAGCAGTACAATCCTGCTACATTTCATTTTTCTTCTCCCACATTTACTTTTATTAACTTTTTCTTTACATACAATTACTTTTAACACAGTATAGCAATAATTGTTATAACATTAGAAGCAGTACACATTTAGAAGCCCAAAATGACAGGTATTTTAAGCATGATTTTAGTATTACACATTGCTATCCCCAATGTAGTTGCTTAGTTCACAGATATCAGCATATAGAGTTAGTTAGGGTGAGAAGTTTACCCATTAACTGCTATTTTCAAAACACTGATGGAAATTTCTAGAACCAATGCCTTAACCATCTTGTTTATAAAAATGTATGCTTTTGTCCCTACCATATTTCCTGAATTTTCTCCTTTCTCTCTCTCTGTTGTTTAATCCTTAAGTTCTCCCTTTCCATTTAACTATGTTATACCTTTCAATTTTTATTTCTTCTTTTAGGTTCTTACACTAGGGTAACAATATGATATTTATACATGTGGGTCTGGTTTATTTCACTTATGAGTATAGCTTCAAGTTGCATCCACTCACCTACTAAGCCTTTGAGGTTATTTTTCTTTATAGCTAAGTAATACTCCATTGCATAAAAACACTAATATGAGACTGTAGATTGAATTTCACTTTTTTGTGATGCTCTTAGTAGTAATCAGAATATGTATGCAGTTCTGAGTGTTAAGGTGTTCTGATTTTATTGTTACCATGGTAGTCACTTTTCTCTGTACATTTACATTAGCTGTTAAGCAATTCTGGGTATACAGTCATGATTTCCTCAAATATTTGTTTGTCAGTAGATTTTTTGCTAAAATATAGAAGTATTTTAAGCTTCTAACTGGAAAATTGATTAGTTTAATAAATGTCTGAGAAGGGTGTTGCTTAATTTCCATGTATATATGGGTTTTTTTGTTTTCTTTTGTCATTTATTTCCAGTTTTATGGCACTGTTGTCAGATAATATGCATAGGATAATTTGTTTCCTTTCATAGACTTAAGCATGACGTATGGACTAGTATGTGGTCTATTTTAGAAAATGACCCATGAACAGCTGAAAAACAATGTGTATTTAGCTGTGGTTGGGTGGAATACCGTGTATATATCCATTAAGTCCTTTTGTTCCAAGTTCTGCTATTTTTTGCTAATTTTTTGTCTACTTGAGACCTATCTTTAGGGGATAAAGGAGTGTTAAGGTCTGCTTTTAATATTGTGGTACTGGATATTGGATTTTTCATGTCCATTAATATTAGTCTCATATAGTTGGGTGCTTCCATATTGGGTGAGTACATATTTATGAGTGTTACCTCTTCCTCTTGAATTTTTCCCTAACCAGTATGTAGTTGCCTTCTTTATTCCATTGAACTTGAAAGAGAGTTTTGCAGGATATACCAATCTGAGTTGGAATTTGTTTTCTTGGAGGACTTGTAGTAGTTTGCTTCATGCCCTTGTTTACTTGATTTGTTGTGAAGAGGAATATGCCATTATTTTGATGGGTTTTCCTTTATTTATTTATTTATTTATTTATTTTTATCTGTTTCTTTCTTTTTTTTCTTTTTTATGGTACTGGGGATTGATCTAAGGACCCTGCACTTGCCAGGCAAGTGTTTATTTTACTGAGCTATCTCCCTGGCCCTGTTTCATTTCTCTACAAGCTTTCAGTATATTTCTTTCATGCTGAATTTCTGGGATCTTGATTATTATATGTCTGATATGATTTTAACTATGTTGATGGTATTTGGAGTTCTATATGCTTCAGTTACCTGAATATCAGATTTGTTCCCCATATTTGGGGAGTTTTCTGGTATTACTTCTGCTCATATTGTTTATTTAGTTTGATCATTATTGGTTTGAAGTTCAGACTAGCTGAAGACAGGATTGTTACCCTGGCTTTTTTTTTTTTTTGAAGTCCTAGGGCATGTAGTATTGTTTTCCATCCTTTGACTTTTGAACTATGACTTTCTTTATGAGTTCAGTATTTTTCTTATATACAGCATATTGTTTGGTTTTGCTTCCGAATCCATTCTGCCAGTCAATTTCTTTTAATTGTTGAATTGTGTCCATTTACATTGATGGTTGTAATTGAGATGTATTGACTTATGATTGACATGTTATTTACTGTTGTTGTATAACTCTTTTTATGCTGTATTTGTTTACTCTATTTTGTGGGTTCTTTCCATTCTCATTTGTGGAGCTGTGGTCATTTTGGTCCCTGTCTAGAATGTTTTAGTAGACTGTATAGGGTTGGCTTTGTCACCATGAAATTCTTTAGTTGTTCTTTTTTATGGAAGTATTTTCCTTCTCCATTGAACTTGAAAGAGAGTTTTCTAGGGTAAAGCAATCTGAGTTGGAATTTGTTTTCTTGCAAGATTTTAAGTACTTGCTCCACGCTCTACTTGACTCAATGTTTGGTGAAGAGAAATCTGCCATTATTCTGATGGGTTTTCCTTTTTTTTCCCCTTTGGCAGAACCAGGGAGAGAACTCAGACCCTTGCACTGAGCCATCTCCCTGGCCCCTGGTTTTTGTTTAAATGTGATTTTCCCCCCTCTGGAGGCTTTTATCATATTATTCTTGAGCTGGATTTCTGAGATGTTGGTATGTATACACTAATTGGGATGATGTTATTTGGAGTTCTATATGCTTTGGTTACCTAACTGTCAGATTGTTTCCCCATATTGGGGAAGTTTTCTGCTATTACTTCTGCCCATATTCTTTTTATATCACTTGTATTGACTCCTTCTTTCTCATTTATGCCTATTAGTTTTATGTTGTTCATCTTTGCATTGTCTTGCAGGTGTTGAATTATTTTTTCCTGCATCCTAGTTGTGTTTTCAAGATCTTTTCTTACCTTTTCACTAGCTGCAATGGTGTCTTCAAGGTCTGAAACTCTATCTTTCACTTTCATTCAAATAGTTTTCCCAGCTTATGAATGAGATTTTATGTTCCTCTATATCTTTTCTACTCTGCTTCATGCTATCTATTTCTTTCCTATTTTATACTATTTCCTATTTTCCTATTACTCATTCAAGGATTCCATCATTTTTCTATTCTCCTCTATTATTTATCAGTGTCTTCTTTAGAAGCACTTAGTAATTCTTTCATTGTAGTTATCCTTTCTTTTTTTACTTCAGAGATTTTTTTTTTTTTGGCGGAACTGGGGATTGAACTCAGGCCCTTGCACTTGCCAGGGAAGTGCTTATTCCACTGAGCCATCTCCCCAGCCCTCAGAGATTATTTTTGATCTGATTTCCTCTATACCTTTCTACAATTGTTTCTTTACTTCAGATGCTATTATTTCAGAGATTTCAAGTGTGTGTGCTTTCCAATTTCTTCTGTTTTATTGTCTCCTGCATTTGTTCTTGGTGGGGTTGGGGCCTGAGACTGCATATTGCTCCTTCTCTTTGGCATTTTGTATAGTACTGTCCTCTGACCTTTCGTGTAGAGCTTTGGTGTATTTATTACCTTAGCACCTACCAATATTCTCAACAAAGAAAGAGTATGTGGTTAAGACAGTCACAGTTTTGTATTTGCAAAACTATAATTAAGAAGACTAATAATGGGTAGTGATATTTAGCAGTTGATACACTTTTGTAACTAATGGATTTGTGTTTTAGACCATAAGAGCAAGCATTATGTCTGTGTAGCTAAACAGATATTAATTTGGAATTTGTATTTAAATTACATTCTGTCTGTTCACCTCCCTACATTCTGTCTGTTCACCTCCCCTTGATGTACATGAAGTCTTCCAGGCAGACTAGTTCACCCTGGTTACCTGTTGCCCTTCTTTCAATCAAGAGAGAAAGAGAGTGGATGCTCTCATAGATCTGGGTCTAGCAAAGTGTCTCAGCTTACTGGGTCCTAATCTACCAAGTTTGAACTCGTTCAGGTGGGCCTGGGTTGGCTCTGGCTGCTGTGCTCCACTTCTTACGGCTTCTGGCCATGGAAATGACCCCACTGTCCCCCTCTGGCAAGATGTTAAACTCCTGTGTTAGCTGGGTGGATCTAGCCCCTAGCCTCTCTGCTAGGAGTTTTGCTGTAGGGTTCCACATCCAGACTGTCTGATAGAGGAGGTTCCTGTGAGTTCGTGACATGTGCGGGTCCTGGGCACTTGCTTAAATGGTATCCAGCAAGTGGGCAAATGGGCCCACACATGAAGCCTGTGGTAAGGCTGGAAAGGGATCGCTTGTGACTACTATAATTCAATTTCCATATGAATTACCATTGTTTATGGTATTTTCTATTCCTAATACAAAATGAGAGATAAAGTTCTCTTGAGAAGAGTCAATATGGAAAACATAATAAAACTAAAGTAAAAAATTCAAAAGAATACAAAAAGTCACAGATCCAAAGAAGGCTACAGTTAAATAAATATTAGTTGCTATTACTTGTTATGTAAGAAATACAATATATGTTATTTCAAATGATAAGTGTTTAGATTCAAGGAAAAATCATGATTCATATTGCCATAGCTTCAAAATACGATGCAAATTTGTTGACACTCTTCTAATTTCTCACTTCTTTAAAGTGAGATGACCTAAAAATAATCATTTCTAGATTCTAGAAAGTACTAGACATAATGTTGTACAATTTATGAGACTAAATCTTTCAGACTATAGATTCGGTTTGGTTGTCTCTGCCATATTTGACTCATTTGAGGGATAGACATTTTTTCTATGCCGCAAGTATTATCAGGTTGCTCTGATGAAAAGAAGTTTCCCTAAAACAGTCTTCATCAACTTGGCATTCACATGAATTGCCACATTAGAACCTTGTTAATCCTTCAGATGACTGCAATGATCTAGGTACAGCTATTCAGTATGGTAAAGCACAAAGGTAAAGGTTGAAAAAGGCACTATGTCCTAACACTTAAGTCATGGAAGGGAACCACAAAGATAGTATAATTAATGCATAATGCAAAAGGGTAAATAGAAAGAGGAATTTGACTGTGAGGTAGGCTGATTAGCTTAAATTCAGTTATTTTCACTTTGAAGTACAGTGGACATATCAGTTCTAATAACTTGATGTCCCAAAAAAGCACTGCTTCAATCAGAAATGCTACACAACAGCCATTTGTACTTATTTAGAACATTTCTGAAAGGCACATTCACATTGCACTTGCTTGACATTCAATCAGAGTTTTAAATTGGCAAAAATGGTAGGTTGAAGTTGCTCACTGTAAGTCATAACACCTCATTTGATAGCTTGCTGAATAATAGATGAAAGTATTATATCCATTTCAGTTCATTCCTTCAATTCATGTCCATGAGTACCAACTAAAATATGATTGTTATTACATGCAAAAATACTTGAGAACTTCTGCAATATTATCAGAACTATACTGTAATTATTTTTCAAAATATGAACCAAATATCACCTTACATGTTTCTTTATATTTAATTTATTTATGCCAAGAACAAATAATAATAATTTAAATCCCTAAAGATAAATCCAAGTTCAAGTGGAAGGTACCTTAGTAGTTTAATAAAATCTTCCATCTGTATTCTTATTTTAAATGAGAAATATAGAGAAGTAAAGTTATTGATTTTACTCCTACTGCATATGAATCCTCTAATTCTCCTTTCTTAAAATATGGCACACTGAGCGACAAGAACCCGTTACTTCCTTATGTGTTTGCCAGTCTTCTACATGGTTCAATTCTGAAGGCTTAGATGTGAACACATATAAGGTANATTTTAATTGGCTTGTTAAGAAGTTTATCTTTAAAAGATCTTGTAAATAAAGGAAAAATGTCTTTCCCTGAAATTTAGTATATGAATTAATGCCACATGAATCACAAAGCGGATATATATAATATATTAATATATTTATTATATATTAAATGTTAATATAATATATTATATTTATAATATATATTAAATGCTAATATAGTTCCTGGTCTTGATTAATCATATCATTTTTGCTTTATATTTAGGTTACATAACTGAAAATAATGTTAAGTAAATAAAAAATGGATTGGCTTGATGTTGATTATAAATTCAACTGAAACCAAAAAGTTAAAGATGGATACATTTGAAGAACTCACTCAAGTATATCTAGGGGAGACTGAATCTTGACCATAATACTTTATTGGTACCAATTAGAGAGTGCTGCCTTATGAAGCACACTTTCTAGGATTATCTGTGTTCTCTCATCATTCCACACTTCAGTTTGGTGGTTGATTTCTTCTTACTACACCTCTAGCTAAGGAAGAAAGCATATTAGTCATATCAAACCATATGCTCTACTACAGATGAACTCTTGACCTATAGGTACTGACAAGTTGATCATTTTTAACTTAGTAAATTCTCATTATAGCTTCACACATAGTTATCTCTATACTTGGTGAATATAAATCTGATTTTGAGTGATGAATAATTCTGTGTTCTAAACACTTAGTATACCAGTCAATAAGCTTGTGGTTCTGAACTTGACCAAAATAATTTCCTCCAGTTAGGTCAAAGGGTAGATGAGTTTTCATTATTTTTACACATGTACATTGCTCTAATTCTTTGAATTTTTAAAGAAACTATTTTTTAAATGAATAAAGCAAATCTGATAGTTGGAAAAGGTTGAATGATTTCCAAACGCTTTGGAAAAATTAGAGTGATGTGTACTTCAAAGTGTTATCAAATCATTTGGCTAAATTATGTCATACTTAAAACATGATCAGTAACATGCTTCCAAGGACTTTGGTTAACATCTTTCAAATTTATAGACATTGAAATAATACCAATTGTATTAAAATAAACATTACTATATAAAAATACTATAAAACATTACTATGTAAAAATCTTTCACCATAAATCATGGATTATTTAGATATTTGTAACATTATTTTACAACTACGTACCTTTTCAAGATTCCAAAATTACATTTGTCAGCACATCATTATTTTTGTTTTTCATTTTTGGATTTGGTACAGGGTCTCACTATGCAGCTTGGACTCATAGTGATCTTCCTGTTTTTCAGCCTCTGCAGTGCTGAGATTACAGGTGTGCACCACCACTCTCAAATTTGGTTGCTGGCTCAGCATGTCCCGGAAGTTGGGGCCAGTGCCCCAACCATCAAACCCTGCTCTCTGTGCTTGCCAAAGCGGGCGCTTAGTCTGCTGAACTCATTGGCCCTAGCACATGGTAATTTTTAAGGTTAAAGAGAAGTAGTATTATGTGCCAATAATTCAATATTTTAAATAGCAATTTTTACACTTATAAATAATAGACCTTTTCTTCTTTTAAAATGAATAATTCTATTATCAATTCCTCATGAAAATATTTTCTCTGTTTTCATTAGTACATTTCCTCTGAGCAGTAAAACTACAAGATGCTTCAGGTGAAATTTAGAGTTCAGCTTTTAGAGCTCACATTGTTTATTTTAATATTTCTAATGATCTGAGAATGATTTTCTTTCTTGGTCAGTATCATTATATGTGTGTTTATGATAAGCTTCTTTGAAACACTTTGAAAAGTCAAAAACAAGCTATAGTTGTCCTCTCCCTTGAGACACAGGTATGTTCATAGTATATTTATACTTAAAATGTGTCATGTAATATCTCATTTTACTGTTTTAACATTATTTTATGAGTAATAAAAAGCATGTTCACCTTTTCCCTTTTATAATCTATTAGGATCTAAGTTCTGGATTCCTTCCATTTAAAATGTCATAATTGAATTGTAACCTTTTGTTGTCTCTTCTCTAAGGGGACTTCACATCTATTATTTTTATCCAGAAATAAATCTGTAAGATCTGACATATGGATATATTTACTAAACTAATGAATTTTACAGTTAGAAGCTTAAAATGCTTAATATATTTTAACAAAAAATCTACTGATAAACAAATATTTGAGGAAATCATGACTGTATACCCAGAATTGCTTAACAGCTAATGTAAATGTACAGAGAAAAGGGTGTGACTACCATGGTAACAGTAAAATCACATCTTAACACTCAGAATTATGTACATATTCTGATTACTATTAAGAGCATCACAAATAATAAAAAATGAAATTTAATCTACAGTATCATGTTAGTTCTCAGAAACCAATATTCTATTTATATTCCCATATTCCATTCTATGGGAGCTATCATATGGAATAAATATTTTATTTATAGCTGAAATAATTTTCAACCTGCTGATGACATATTAACCTGACATGTATTATAAGCTAAGCTAAGAATACTTGAACTGCGAAAGAATTCTCTAATTTGTTTGCAGGAGAAGGATTATTTTCCTTTCCCTGAGAAACAGAAATGGAAATGTGAGATAGAGTCGAATCTCATGTGAGTCTGAACAGATAAAGGGTGTATTTAGGCTGCAGCTCCCTCAAGCTTTGCAAGCTAACTGAAGACAAAACAGGAACTTATTTAGAAATCTACCAAGTTAAAGTTTGGGAAATTTGACTTAGTTTTCCCAGTATCCTAATTTTTGAAAATTGGAGTTTCAGAAAAATTAATATGATGTCCCAAACTATATTAGCATTTTAACCTCGTGTCTCAGATACTTTTCCTCATTTCTGGGACAAAATACCCAAAAACCAAAATTAAGGAAGGAAAGGTTTATTTAGCTCACAGTTAGTGGAGGTTTCTGTTCATATTTGGCTGGCTCCAAAGCAGAGTGGCACATGGCAGAGAGAAGCAGTTCATGGTGATGGAAAACAGTGAAGACCAAAAAGGAGGGAACAGGGGACAGCTGCCAGGGACAGCTAGCATATTGCATTCAGTCTATCCACCCCAGGGTAGGTGTAGCACCCACACCGGTAATCCCAGCATTTGATCATGAAACTCTAAAAGCCCGCCCCAGTGACTGCATGAAGCTTTAGGCAGACATCTAGAAAGAAACCATAACACCACTTCAGGATGCATGTGTTGGTAAATAACATGCTTCTGACCATTCTACACAGTAAAATATTAAGAATTCTGATTTGATGTCAAAATAGATTGGCCAAAATTGGAGATAACTGAACCATCTTCTCTAAAACACAAGATCAACTAAGTTATATAAAAAGAGGGAGGTTAATATTTACTGGGTATATTTTGCATATCTGCTTTATTGTTATTCCTTTTCACATATTCTATGTACTTTAAAATTCAGAATATATTTAAGCATAGAGTACTGTTGCTTACATATCATAGTGGTCACCACAGTGCATGAAAATAAAATAAATTACACATGCTCTGATCTATCCTACCTCTACCAACTTCCAACCTTAATTTCTCCCAAAAATTTAAAGTCATCACACAATGATATTGCTCCTCTCTACAGAATAAATAAGAAAAAACATGAATTACATATACATGTATATGATTTTAATTGGGATTGAACTAAATTTGATATCTTAAATAGTGTGGTATTTAATAAAACAAACCTATACTTTTGATGGTCTATGGAGTTCAAAGAATGTGGGTAGCAACAAAAGTATTAAACTTCACATTTAATTTTTACAACCCTACTTTCTGTATATGTTCATAATTCCTAACATTTAAACGAATTTTTCCTGTGAAATCTTTTAAATATGCTAATATATACAAGTGAATGTGGATTTTCCCTCCTGGTTTCAGTATTTATAACTTGTTATTCCCAGAAATTGCAATCGTAAAAAAGTTTTAGTGGGGCCAGGGAGATAGCTCGGCAGTCCTGGTGATCTAAGCACCTGCCTGGCAAGCACAAGGACATGAGTTCAATCCTTGGTATCACATGCCACACTGACCACCAAAACGGGGCATGGTGGTGCATGTCTGTAATCCCAGCCCTGAGGAGGCTGAGACAGGAGGATTACTATGAGCCTGAACTACATAGTGAGATCTAAATCATTAAAAAAAGTTTTAGATATTTCTTGTTCTGAGTTTAACAGCAGTGCTTCTGCTATTTTATAATTTAATATATTTCTACTTATACATGTGTAAATGTGTCTGGTGTATAAATTTGAAGAAAACATATATTTATTGAAAATTAAGGGAATAAATTTGGTTTTAACTTTGGAGGAGATTTTATTTTGAGAACAAAGATTTATCAAAAGCATTATCAATTTTGATCAAAATGAACTTATGATTATTTGGGATATATTGCAATTTTCATTTTAGCTATTCTTAGAGTTGTATGAATATGAGTTTGTCTTGAACCTTTATTTTAATGTGACTGTGGATTATATTGTGAAAAATTTTATAAAGAATATATGTGAATAGAAGGAAGTAATATTCGGTTGTTTTGGTTTACTGTAACTGGCTTAATAAATTTTTCTATATTCTTTATGATTTTAAGTTACTAGCATATGATCTATTCAATGAGATTCTGGATAACACAATAGTATATGTTTGAGAAAGTAGTTCTTTTGACCGCAATTTCTAGTTTTTCCATTAATTGGTTTAATTTTGATTTTATAACAATACTTCAGTGAATATTGGGGTTTATATAAGCTAGAAAATCTATTAACCCAGAATTTCAGAAAGTCATTATAATGGTCTTTCATTTATGCAGGGATCTGTTTTGTCCCTTTTTGAGGTCTAAATTTGTTTAGGACATTATTTTCACCCTCTGTCAAATGACTGTCTCTTGTATTTATTTGAATTATCATGTTTTGTTCTTACTGTAAAATATTTATCAAAAAAAAATCAGCCGGCCTGATAGCTAAGCGGACTAAAGTGCCTGCTTAGGCAGAGCGCAGCTGCTGGGGTTTGATCCCCAGTGTACCACCCTGGCCCCATCCCCAGGGCCCGCTGAGATGGTGATTGAGACTGGTCATTGTGGTGCGTGTCTGTAATCCCAGCACATGGGAGGCTGAAAACAGAAGAATCATTTTGAATCTGATCTACATAGTGAGACCCTGTAAACCCTGTAGATCCTATACCAAATACAGAAGAAAAAAAAATTTAAAAAGCTTGTATCTTGTGAGAAGGGCCGGCCAAATAGCTCAACTGATTAAAAAGTATGCTTAGGCAGACTCAGGGGCCAGGAGTTTGATCCCTGGGCCTGCCGTGCCAGCCCCGCCCCCAGGGCACACTGAGAAGGCCATTGAGACTGGGAATGGTGGTGCGAGCCTGTAATCCCAGCACTTGAGAGGCTGTAAACAGGACTATCACTATAAATCAGATCTATACAGTGAGACCCTATAGAAACTGTAGACTCTTCCCTAAATACTAAATTATTTAATTAATTAAATTTAATATTTACCAGTTTCAGCTTATTTTATTTAAGGTTTTTTTAGACTTCTTAGTTGTCATAATGTATCAATCAATTGATCCAGAGAAGCCAAACCAGTAAGGTAAGTATATGTAAAATATATATGAGGGAATGGCTTATAATAGTGTGGCAAGTCCATTATTTGTAAAGCAGGGATTCAGGAAGGAATAATCATAAATATGTTTTAGCCCATATGTATGAGCAGAAATTGTGTCTATAAGTAATCAGAAAGGAATTATTATGAGGAAGATGGAAACTATTTATGGGACAATAGATATTACTGTACCCAGATATAATATTTTCTCTATGGCATGAAAGTCTTATCTCTGCTTTAAGGTCTTCTATTTGATTAAGTCAGGTCTCACTCGATCAAAAATCAATTAATAAGACACTTTAATTACTTCCAAAAAAATCCTTCACAGTAAACTTAGGTGAGTATTTAAATAACTGAGGACTGTGCCCAACCAAGTTTGACATATAAAAAACACTATCAAATACACACCTTTCTGTGCATCCTGTTTTCCTTTTTCTTTTCCATGATTTCTGAAGTAAACAGTCTGGTTTTGGTTTGATATGACAACATTTATGAGTAGAAATACTTTACTCAAAATTTTTCTTATCTGTTTCTGACATGAAACACAGCCTATTAATTTCTTCTTTCTAATTTGTATTAAAGTCAGATATTTGCACACATGTCACCTATTTCAACTAACCACCACATTTGAAATAAAAGAAATGTGTTCCATATAATCTTTGTTTTCCATTGCCTAGATGTTTTGTTGTTTCCCATTTTTCCCATTCACAGTTCTACTTTGATCTTGAAAAACCCAACTCAAAACAGATCTTATACCAGCTAGTCTGGACTTTCCTTTTCTTACCAATTTAGTGCTAACATGCGTAACTTCCCTGTCAGGGGTGCGATGTACCAACCTTATGGCATTCCCTGGTTTGAACGGCAATCCAGTGTAAAAATATAGGAAAGTAGTCCAAGGAAGTTGTCTAACAAAGTGAGTCTTATTGCAAAGAAGTGATACATACTTCTCTGAAGAGGTGGGTCTCCAGAGTTGGAAACACCCTTTTGTGGCACCTGTGGATTTCTTGCTTTCTGTCAGTCTTGGGGCTTGCCATTGGTATTTGTGCCAGAAATGGGATATGTCACCCAACTGCTGCCTGCTACTTGTTTGCTGCAACAACCACCAGGCTATAGAAAATTCATTATTTTCTTTTTTTCAAGAAACTGCAACCAGGGCAGGGGAGATGGCTCAGTAGAATAAGCATTTGCCTGGCAAGTGCCAGGGCCTGAGTTCAATCCCTGGTTCCACCAAAGGGGAAAAAAAAAGAAAGAAAAGAATAAAAAGAAACTGCAACCATTGCCTTTCTCTCCATTTCTTCATTCTCGCAGGCCACGTCCCTGTGCTGTCCCTGCCTATTTACCAGAACCTTTTCCCTACATAACTGAGTGTTAACAATAGCTTGAAATAGCATAATGGGATAAGAACCAGAATAGAGCAGAAATATCTGGGTTTCTTCCAATGCTAAACTTGTGTTTGTGTTAAGGAATTGGAAATTCTTTCAAGACTAACGCTGCCCACTGGCAAATTTTCAGTCATGACAAGTATGTGACCTATATGAAAGCATGAGCTTTTTAGTGACCATAGGCACCTGGAAGATTGGTAATATTAAGCTTCCTTGAGCACCATCTCTCCCACACTTGATACTGTTATCAGATTTTTAAGATGCTCACTTCTTGGTTTCCAGGTTCTTCTTGGCTCAATAAATTGAACAAGACGAGCAAAACCTGAATGAACCAAAGTGCCTTCTCTGACCTGAACAAACAAACCAAAAGAATAGTCTTATATTTGAGGCAGTTAAAGCTTAAGAGACAAAATGACTCTAAAAGAAGGAAGAAAATACACCCTGAGGAACACAGGATGTGCTCCCTGTCATCCATACCTTGCAGGAACCCATGAGAACCCATGTGGATGGGGTCCTTGGAGGCAGTGCTGCTTAGATTCCAGTATACTGTGAGGCCTTGCTTCCCAGCCAGCCTAAGCCACACTATATCTGATTACTCCCTGGGACATACAGACCCTGTAATTCTTGATGGGCTGCTGAGGGAGTGGAGGTTTCTGATCACTATAGCTTCTTCAAGTTGAAAGGGATTGTAGACCCTATTTACTGGGGATTTTGTGCTCTCCAACTACCTTGAGGTACTATAGCTCAGTAACTGGATTGACAGAAAAAAACCATCAGAAAGCAATGAGAGAAGAGTAAGTGGCTATCGAGCTTTCTTTCTTTTTTTAATTATTATATGATTTTTT
>NDGM011059149.1:0-17295 GCA_002564305.1 Octomys mimax
CTGGCTGGCATGTGGTGCTGGGGGATCGAACCGCGGTCCCTGTATTTCGCCAAGCTTGTTCCACGTAGGTGCTTTAGACCACTGAGCCATCTCGCCAGCCCAAAATTTTTATTTTAGTCAAAACAGAAAAAAAAAAATCAAGGTAGGTTCCAGAACAAATTTGGTTTAGAATATATTTGGTAGCATCACCACTTTCAATCTATTTATGATACAGTTCGGGTTTCCCTCTTCGTAAATGTGTGAATCTTTCTAGATTATGTGTTCCACACACGTACACATCCCTCTGCATCACCCACTTGGGTAATATGTGGTACATGAGTAAACGAATCTTTTCCTTTTATGTGCTAAAAGGTAAATTAAGTTAGTGTAGCAAAAATTTTCACAATGGATCATGTCTGGATTTCCAAGGCTTTAACGTCTTTGACCTCACTACTCCCCATATTCATTACCAGTTTTTTTTTTTTTTTTTAAATATACTTAGTACAGGGTCTACAGGGTTTCACTATGTAGATTAGACTCATAGTGACTCTCCTGTTTTCAGCCTCCCAAGCGCTGATATTACAGGCATGCACCACCACGCCCAGTCTCAATCTCTGTCTCTGTGCCCTGGGGGTGGTGGGGCCTGCATGGCACACCGGGGATCAAACCCCAGCTGCTGTGGTCTGCCTAGGCAGGTGCTTTAGTCTGCTGAGCTATCTGCCTGGCCCCTCATTGCCAGTTTTTATAACATAGTTTGGTAAGAGCAAAAGATATAAGTATTCAATAAGATTCCCTACCTGCCTCGAGCCTGACTTTCTTTCATTCATTTAAGGGCTCTTCACTCCAGCCGCTCATAAGTTCAGAATCACCCATGGGAGAGGCAAGTGGAAGCCCACCCCTTGGTGCCCTCAGGATGCAACACTGACTCTTTGGTGCCAAATAATGTCCCATGTGGAGTGGCGCTAATCAGCCCCTCTTGCAAGTGAACACTCGGAATACTAGGAAAAGAAGAACCTTCTAGTCCTGAGCCAGAGTAATTTTCTTAAAATCATACCTCTGTGGGAAAGTGACTGCCAAATTTGACCAAGGTCACCCTTGAGGGACATCTACTACTGGCACCCACCCATGTCCCCTCACCCTCACCACTTCTGTACACAGCCCCTGGCATCAGGCAGGGTAAAGGACAAGCCCACAGTGAACAGAAACAAATGCTGCTGAGTTGTCTTAATCCAAAGAATAAAAGGGCGGTGGCTGGACAGCCAAGCCCCAGCACCTTTGGGTGAGACAACACTGAGGCAGGTGCCTCATGGTCACCCAGGTGTCACCAGTGGAACTTAGCCCCAGGTGCCCACAACAGTAACCTGCTCATCAGTCCCTTGCATCATTTTCTTCTCCTCCTTGCCTAATTTCCATTTCCCCAGTATCCTTTTAAGTAGCATACATATACCCTAATTTTTGTTTCAGAATCTATTTTGGGTGGAAGGTAGCCTTGGTCCAGCTGTAGGGCAGTGGATTCTGATACTGGATGATTCCATATGACAAAGATGAGGCTGATCCATGCTGGACAGATTTCTGGTCCTCACTGCTCACCCTGTGCTTGGTCCTGGATGCTTCTTCTCTGCTGAGTCTGGGCTGAAGCCAGATGACAACATTCTGGTTTCCAGGGCCACCACCAAGACTGGCCAATCCCGGACAATGTTATGGTCCCTGAAGCTCCAGGTTCCAGCCCAGGACTAGAGATAAAAGTAGTTCCTACGTCATGGTTGCTGCAAGGACCAAGTGAAGTATTGCTTTGTAAAGAGTGAAGCTGAGCTCTGTGCATAGAAAATGCTTGGAAATGTCAACAATTGTGGCAATTTTTACTGTTGTTACTATGCCTACCATGCATCCTACAGTGCATTTCTGTATGTAATTTAGAAGCTTGACCTCTATTTCTTTGGCTTACTGAGAAGGTGCGTAGGGTGCAAAGAAACCAATTAGGAAATGCCTTTTTTTTTCTTTTTTGTGGTACTGGGGATTGAACTCAGGACCCTGCGCTTGCCAGGCAGGTGCTTATTCTACTGAGCTGTCTCCCCACCCCATAAATGACTTTTTCTTCTCTCTCTCTCTCTCTCTCTCTGTCTTTTTATCAACCGGGGATTGAACTCATACCCTTGTGCTTGCCAGGGAAGCACTTATTCTACTGAGCCATCTCCCCGGCCCTTGTAAATGACATTTTGACTCAGAATATTTGTAGGCATTTAATATCCAAATTCTGGAGCTCAGCATTTGCAGATCTGAAATGGTGAGCGAGTCACTTGTTTTTCCTTTGAAGGAGAAAGTTGTATCTGACAGTCTTTCTAGGCTTCCTCTCCATATCTGCAACTGCGTCTTCTGGAATGTTTCTTTTTTTATATATAACTTTATTTATTTATTTATTTATGTATGGCAGAACCTGGGATTGAACTCAGGCCCTTATGCTTGCCAGGGAAGCACTTATTCCACTGAGCCATCTCCCTGGTCTGGAATATTTCTAATTGCACTCATAATTCATTGAAAATCATAATTTGGTAAAATTGCTCATTCCAAAGTTATTTTCATATAAAATACTTTAATACTGCATGTTTTTCCTGTTTTATTTTTTCCTCAAATTAAGTGGCCAAGTAGTACTTGCTCTGGAGGGCAGGATGGCGCCAGGAGGTGGCTTTGTGTTACAACTTTGGAGGGAAAATGTATTGTGTTGATTTTACTATGATTCACATCAGCAGCCAGGTAAGAGAAGAAAAACAGGATGACTTTGGGAGCCCCCGGATCTTCCCTGGCCCGACACTGCTGGCACCTGCACACTTCTCTGTACGTAGAAAGCATCTCCTCTCCCAGTCCTGAGGAGGCCCCATCACATGGGTTTTAAGCAGAACTGACCATTAGTGAAATGTTTATGGTCACAGGCAGCCTCTCTCTGGGGCTGAATTGCACAACCGAGTGTGTAAGCCCCGGGGGAGTTTATCCTCCCCCCATGGGTCCACATGAAGTGGAGGATGTCATGTTCTGTGGTGCACCGTGTTGTCCCCCACAGTCTCCCTTTTGGTGTCTTTCTGTCTCTTGGGCCCTTCCTTATCTTCTGTTCTAGTGTGGCCCTTCATCTGCTGCCAACTTCTGGGGAGAATCTGCTGGAACTCATTTACATTTCAGTGTCATTGAGGCAGGCATTCCTGAATCCTATCCAGACCACAGACCTTCCCTGATGGGCGCCATCAGAGATAAGAATGTGGATGAGAGAAGGGAGTCTTCGTTGCTGTCAGTCATGGTTGGGCTGTAATGTGTAGGGGATGTGCCCCAACCCAGCATGGTCTCCCACTGCAAATTCAAGACCTTGCAGGCCAGGCACCCAGCAGGTCAGGGGATTGTGGACAGAGAGGAAGGAAGTACATTAGGAGAAGAGTGAAAAGCAACAGGGGTACCAGATCTGCCCACAGTGAAAAGGCCTGGACCTGCCCCCTTGACCATGTTGGGCATCAGGCAGAGAAGTGAAAGGGCCAGGCCTCCTTTCGGTGGCCAAGCTTAAGGTCATCTGCACTGGTCTGTGCTGGTGACCTGTTGGCAGAAACAGGACAAAAGGCCCATGCAAATCATCAGTGTGTTGGACACTGGTGAGTTACAGTAGATATTGTTGTGGTTTACATAGGGATGTCCCCCAAGACATGTGCTCCTAGGCAGGGCCTTGGCAACATGATTGGATTATGGGAGGTGGGGTAGAGTTGACTCACTGTTGGGGTATGAGGTCTGGTTGGAAGAGGTGATCACTGGGTGGGAGGTGACCTGGAAGGGTGCATCTCCCTCCTGACTCCTCCCTTCTCTCTCTGCTTCCTGGCCACCACGGTGTGAGCAGCTCTTCTTCTCTAGACCCTACCTCCAGGCCTCTTCTGCACAAAGCTGAGCGACCCTGCAAGGATGAAAAGTTCTAAAATGTAGAACAAAAGTAACTTCTCCTCTTTCAAGTTGTGGGTGTCTGGTATTTTGTACCAGGGATGAGGACAGTTGCTAAGACAGATGCAATGGTTGATTTAATGTCAACTTGACCCAGCCACAGGATGCCTAGTATCTGTCTCTTGCTGAGCCTAGGAAGGTGTTTCTCAGCAAGATAAGTATCCTGCAAGGGGGGGGGCCTGAGCAGAGCAAAGGGCAGAGGGAAGATAAAGCCACTGCCTGAGACACCATCTCTTCTGGCCCTGGTGTTCCTGGTCCAGTCTTTTGACCTACAGCAGTAACTTCTCCAATGCCAGGCCTAGGTCTCCAGTGGTGATTGACAAATGGTGGGACTTTCCAGCTGCCATTTTAGTGTGACCCTATCTCAATCTCTATCTATCTATCTATCTATCTATCTATCTATCTATCTATCTGTCAATCATCTCTCTAGCTATCTAGTATACATGCATCAATTGTGTATCTATGATCTGTCTTTCTGCCTGTCTAATCTCCTGTGGGATCTATGTTTCTGGACAGCTACAGTTGTGACAGTGAGGACCTTCCTTAGGTGAATTTGGGGTAGTTTAGAGCCTAGATGTAATGAGGTGAGAAGTCCCCATCTCTGATGGTCTAAATTGTGAACTTAAATCAACCATTCTGTCTCCCAAGGTCATCTTCACTTTAAGCCCCTTTAGAGGATTTTTAGACTATCACTGAGGGTTAGGAGATGAATTGTGACCCACAAAAGCCTGCACTCTATTCCAGAGGTGTCACCAGCTTAGTGCAGGCTCCATGTCACTTAAGCCATTTAGCAACTCACAAAGCTGCGGCCGAAGTCCCCACTGGAGCAGCAAGCTGAGCACGGGGAGAGGGTGGAGCAGCTATCTCTGTCCTAAGTGGCTCTTGGGAACTGTGGAGGGCTCAGTGCCTGGGCTCTCCTGCTAGAAGCACGTGTCTGCTGAGGACAGATTTGCTGCTTATCAGCTCTACTCTTCTCTTGTGGTTGGCCCATGTCAGGCACATTGCAAACCCACCCACCCAAATGGAGATGGGGAAGCCAGCCTCGAACAAAACCCAATGTAAGAGCATTTATGGGTGCCACAGAGATAGCTCAGTGGTTTGAGGGCTTGCCTAGGCAAGCCCAAGGACCTGGGTTTGATCCTGGGTATCACATGCCATGACAACAGACCCTGGATGACAGCAGCAGAACACAGATACCGTGCTCTGGACACACACACACACACACACACACACACACACACCCCTCCCATTCACTTGCTGTATTGCTATACTGGGAAACAGCCAGCAGTGGCTAAGACCCCCACCCGTATTCCCGGAGGGGGGTAAGTCTAGAGCCTGCTGCTTTGTGTTAGCCAATGTGAGGTCAATCTGTGAGCCAACTTGGCTTGGCCAGGGGTGTCCAGTTATCTGGCCAAACACTTTCTGGGTGTTTGTGTAAGGGTGTTTGGGATGTGATTAACATTTAAATGGTGAACTCTACAGAAAGTACATTTATTTATTTATTATGTATTTGGTTCAGGGTCTCACTATGCAAATCGGACTGGTAATGATCTTCCTGTTTTCAGCTTTCTGAGTGCTGGGATTGCAGGCATGCCTCACCACATCCAGACTCAGTCACAGGCATGTCTGGAAGTGGGCCTAGTGCAGCATGTGGTACCAGGGATCGAACCTCAGTCCCTGTGCTTGCCTAAGCACATGCTTAGTCCACTGAGCTATCTCATTGACCCTTCCTATCCCTAATTTGGATGGGCCTCATCCAATCATTGAAAGTTGACTAGAGCAACAAGCTATCCTCCTCTAGTCAGAACTCTTCTTGCTTAGAAGTCTTTGAACTGGAACATTGGGTTTTTTTCCTGCCTTTGAGATGGCACTGAACTGCCAGTTCTTCTGAGGGTTCATGAGCCTGCCAGGCTTAGTACTAGCAGGACCCTAGAAGCTCTCTAAATTTAAATCACTATAAAAATCTAGTCACCTCCAGAGGCACCTCCTCCAGGTACCATTGCAAGAGCTGAGTCCACAACACAAGGATCTTGGGAGGACGCAGCTCAGTGGATGGGAGGTTTTCTTCTAGGCGATCTTGGGGGGTTGGCTCCTCCTGTCACCTAAGCCTTCTTCAAGACCCAGTTGCAGGCTGAGTGGGGAGATGATTTCCATGGAGACTTTAAGCCAGTGGAAATCAGCTCTGGCTACCTGCTGGAATCACCTGGGAGCCTTTTGTAAAACTCCAGCTGCCTGCCAGCGACATGCTCACCTGCACTGATGGACAAAGACGCATTGGAGTTTGCAAGAGCCTTGTTGCTGGTGCCTGTTCACGTCCACCTGACTGGTAATATGGCTGTGTAACTACAAGGGAGTGGCTGTTGTAGAAGAAACTAATCTTGGGGTCACATAATTGTAGTTTCTAGCTTTAGTTCTGGGAAAATGTTCTCCATTCCCCAGGCTCAGTTTCATCAAGTGTAAACCAGGGCAAATCATCCTGGTCTTGCAGTGTTGCTGTGAGAATTTAATTTTTTCTCCCATCTGGAGCCTCCTGCTATGGTGCCCAGCATGGGCCACTTCCCTCCTACCTTGAAGCAGTGCTGGGGCCATGCCAGGGAGCCTGAACTCGCTCTGAGCTGGTCATTTTGCTCTTGTATTCTCTGATAATGTCAGGTACCCCAGTGCAGCACAGTGTCTGCATTTTGAGAGGAATTCCACAGACAAATGCAAGTGTGCAAAGACTTCCTATGTCACTGTGGACAGGACTTGAGGTCCCTCTCCCCAGTTGAGGCATGCTTGGCCACGCACCAATTTTTTTTAGTAACATGATTTCACGGGCAAACTTAAGTAGATGCTTTTACTTCCTTGGTTATCCCTGACATATGTTGCTCCTTGTATTGCTTGATTTTCTACTAATTCCTAAAACCTTCCCTCCTTTGTCCCACATCATTGCAGAAAAGGCCCAAAGCAAACGTAAGGGTATTTCAAGCTGGCATCCATCATTGCTTGAGAACCCAGCTGTTGCTCATTGGTGAAAATGTTGACAAATCTAAGTGTCATGGTAGTAATACTGAGAGGCATAGCCCCAGCCAGGTGGCCTCCATGTGTTCCTTTAGCCAGGGATGTGTGCACAGAGACAGCCAAGCAGGGCTGGGGTGTTCCCAGGCAGCCCCCACTCTACTGTCCTTGTTTTGGGCCCAGTCCTTCCTTATTTTAATGCTTAAAGTCTAAAGCCACTGGGGAAAAAGATGATCCAAGATCCAAATCTGTAATAGGGGCGGCACGCATCTGGACTTCCTGTGTGTGTATGATCTGATGTCTATCCTTTCCTGGCGTGGCTGGACAGTGAGGGTCACAGCCCAGGACTTAGTGCATAGTACTCGGAACTGCCTGGTGTCATTGTGCTATGGTTTGGGGACAGAGGAGAAAAGGCATCATTTTCAGGTGATTTTCCTCTGTAAACCTTCCTGGAGAGGAAGGCTGAGGGAGAGGATGGAACTTTACAGCCAACATGAGGTGTGTGCTTTGATCACCTGTGTGTTTGGATGGGCGTCAGAACCACCGTCATCAATCGCAAGGCCTCAAGTTCATCCGACACAGCGAATGAAATCCATGCTCATCTCCAGGCTGTGTGAATGATGGAAGCAAGGGGAATGGCTTCTTGTTTTCTTTCTGGGTGGCTTTGGAGGTGTGGCATGGGGACAGGAGCAGGGAGCTGTGTGTCCACATCTTGGGTCTGCAGAGCCTGGGCTGTACCTGAGGAGCCTGGGTTTCTGCACTCCCTCTCAGGAGTCCCAGGGTTCATCCATGTCCAGGGATGTAGCACTGGATAGGGAATGCTGAGCTTCACACTATACCTGGGGCCAACTCTGTGCTGGCAGACGCTGCTGCTCACTGAGGAGTGAGGGCCAATTAGGGCAGCTGGAGCAGGATTGGCCAATTCTCCGATTTGGGTGGCAGGGGAGGGCTTGCTGGCAGGGCATGCATGCATATGTGTGGCTGTGTGTGGTTGTGCTGGGTGAGGCCATGCTGGCAGGGGCAGACATGTTGGGTGTGGAACATGGAAAGAAAGAGCAGAGGTGAGAATGACAGAAAGTAGGAGAAAGTAAGGAAAAGCAAGGTGGGAAGGAAGCTGGTTTATTTAACACGCAGTTGGCCCTCAGCGCACAGGGCCACCAGGGCCAGAACCTTCTGCAGACACCAACACCTGAGGTCCCTTAAAGAAAATGGTGCAGTGTCCACAGAGAATGTAGGCACCTCCTTTCCTATGCCTGAAACCCTCTGTAAATTATTTGCAACACTGACATAATGTACCCAGGGGTGTGAATAGTCATGTTGTATTGCTCACAGAGCAATGACCAGAACAAGGTGTCCACATCAACTCTACAGGCACAGTTACTTCTAAGTATTTTTGATCCTTGGTTGGTTGAATCTATAGTTGTGGAGGGATGACTATTTTAATCACCTACTGTGTGCAAAAGAGCACTCGAGGTCCCCCTAGTGCAATGATTTCTAAACTTTTAATTAAAAGAGATTTTTACTTAAAATAAAGGAGGGAAATTAGAAAGGAAGAAAGGAAAGGAGAGAAGGCAAGGGAGAGGGAGGAAGGAAAAACAGAAGAAAGGAGGACAGAGTCTTGGCCTGGGGCTAGTGGTGGTAAACCTATGGCACATGTGCCACCACGACTTTTTGTTATCAATGAAAGGCCTAAAAGATTCACCATTGCTGTGTAGGCCAACAAGGCTAGAAACTATTCTATATGGAGTACTAAAACTGACTAAATGTGGGTATTGTAGATTAGACATTGTAATACTGTGACCAGCAGCATTTCCTTTGTCCCAGGCCAGCGGCTAGTGGCTGCAGACAGCTGTCACACGACTGTTGCAACAGCTGAAACACAGGCTTTGCTTCTAATGGCCCCTAGTTGAATATGCCCTGTCTGTTCACATCAATTCCAAGCCCTGGAACTAGGCTCTACACAGGAAGAATTTGTGAGCTAAACTACTGGGCCACACCTGCAGTGACAACACAGAGGTGGAAAGTGACAAATGTCTTTCTTAAATCTTCTTCCCTCACTCTTGGCACCCTTGAGAGACAAACTCATTCCTTTGACAGAATGGTCATTCGGGGACAGGCTGGGAGGGGAGGTTGGCATGGGGGATTTGGGAGAGGAAGCAATGGTGAAGGCAGGCAGGAAGCAATGGTGAAGGCAGGAGACTGTGACAAATCTTGAGGTTGGCAGAGGAGAAGGAAGTCACACTGGCACAAGTCATAACTCAACTGTGGCCAGTGGGCCACAGAGCTGGGTGGTTCTTTTCATATCTTAATGGTTTCCATTGCGATTCTCCGCTTGTTTCTAATTATGGTTCATTTTTTGAAACCTTTCAATATATGTGTCACAGCCACTCTCGAGTCCTTGCCTGCTAATCCCAACAATAGCATAGTCTGTGGCTCTTTTTTGCAGGCCTCATTTCCCTTTCAGGGAGCGCTCGTGTTGTCCCAATTCTTTGCATGTCTATGGGTGTTGGATGTGTGCTCTTGGGTTCTGGATGTCCTTGTAGACCAGTCTGATTGCTAAGAAACTCGTTTCTCAGGCAGGGTCCTGAGCAATCTCCCCTGGCACCATCTTATTCCTACTCTAAGGAGTGGCTGCCCAGGGGTCTTGATGCCGTACCCAGCTATTTGGTGACATCACCTGCTTTAGCTGTCAGACTTGCAATGGCTCAGTGGACTTCTGGCAAGGTGGCTGAGCATAAGCAGCAACAAAATAACTTCTTGAAGATTTAGAATTCAGGAGGTTGGGGAAGAAAAGGAAGAAGGTGAATCCCCAGAATTTCAGTTTCTCCTATGCTACCTGAACTCCAGAATCTCTACGGAGCTTGCAGTGACTGTGCTCACCCACACCTCAGGGGTGCTTGCTTTGTGTCACTGCAGCTTCATATTTAGCTGGAAGGCTGGGGGGGGGCCTTTGTGCAGATGCCATGCAGAGCTCTTTCTCTTTGCCCTCAGCATCCTGCCCTCCTGCTCCAGCTGTCTCTGCAGGTCCCCTTTGAGCTGTGACTCCTTGATTCTATGAGACCATGGGATGTTTTGTCACCACCTCTCCAGGTTGTGGTCTAGAAAGTGCCAGTAGGTGCACATGGGGCAGCCCTGGGTTGTACCTATTGTGTCTCCTCACTCAGAGCTACAGTCTGGGCCTCACTCCTAAGTCTAAAACAGAGGGATAGTGTGGAGGGCTAGCATGCACCTTGGTTCTCCATGGAGGTGGAAAGCAGGTATTATCATCCCATTGCAGTGATGCTCTTGGCTTTGGATAGAGTCAGTCACTTCTTCCACCCTCTTGACCTTCATTCAATGTTTGTTATTGCAACCCACCTCCAGGGTACTTTGGCAGAGATCTGGGAGGAGCCCGGTGCTGTGGGTAGACCAGAACCTCAGGGAGCATTGGTACCTGGACAGGTTTTGCCCTCAGTCTCTTCACTTGGCCAGGAGCTGTCTTCCTTTTCATATCTCATCTTTTCTTTTGATAGAAAAATAAGGATGAGCTCAAGAAGTAGCACGGGTCCAAACCTGGAGATCTGAGGATCAGACCTCATCCCATCACTTCTAAACTGTGAGGGATTGGACAAATCCTTTGAGTCATCTGAACTTTCATTTTCTCCTCTGCAAAAAGAGGAGACCTGGCCCTAGAGCCATGTGGCAGCAGGGAGCCCCTAGATGTGAATGTGTCTGCTAAACCACAAAGCCACATGAACATGAAGAGCTTTTTCTCCCAAGAAATCCAGGTGATAAAGAGTGTATGTGATTTGGGGGTCCTTGCACCCCCTTTACAGAATCTCAGATTGCTGAAAGCAGCAGCCACTGGAAGTAATAAGGGATAGATGGTCTCTCAACGCCACACTCCAGGCTTAGCTGGTCCATCTGCCCAAAAGTCCACTGGAAATCAAGCTGGTCCTTTAGGTATGGGTCTGTGATGGCTTTGGCCTCCAGAGTAAATAGGCACCCCAAGTCTGCAGGAAGGCTGGAGAGGCCTCCACAGGCCACCTGTACCCCAAGATTGCTGGTCCTGGCAGCTCGAGACTCGTGGAAGCGGCAGGCCTTGCTCTCTGTGTGTGGTTGACTATCCTGGCAGCCCACCGGGATGCACAGGCTGCGGCACAATCGCCTGTGAGGCAGGGCTGGGTAATCCCTGGGCGAGGGGACAATAGGGACCACCAGGGAGAGGTGCCAGGCTGGCCTCGGAGGCTGACCCTGAGGCTTTATCAGCAGGATCAGGCCATATGTCCTCGCTAATCCAACATGTGGGTCACAGGGTGAGGAAGCTAAAGCCAGGGCTTAAGTCCCCTCCCAGTCTCTCTTCTGAGACTTGGTGGCAAAAGACATTTAGTTATTGAGAGATGGTGGCAGGAGGCAGAAAGTAGAGCAGGTTTTGGAAAACAGGCCCATTTGATTTTAACAGCACCCCAGTCTGCCTCCAAAGACGAAATAAATAGGCTGGGGGGGGGGAGGGAGGACAGATTCTGTACAGGACTTTTGATAGTGATGTGGGATTTTGTACCTTTCTCATTAACCTCTCTTGAACTCAAGTTATTTCCACACCTCACTCCCAGTTGTCTCAGAGGTGAAATTTAAACCTAATTTAACATAATTATCTTTTCCCATGTTTATAGCATAGTCGTGGGCAGCTGGCTATACAAAAGCAAAACAAAACAAACAAAAGCAAAAGGCCACTAACACAACAATCTTTGTAAGTTAAAAAGATAATCAAAACTTGAAGAGAACAAATAATTGCGTTTTCAGCTCTAGGAATTTTATTTTGCCATCACCCCTCAAAGCACACCAATACTTTTCAAGTTCATTCTCCCTTGGGTGGTTCATGAGTTCCAGTCAAAGTCCTCCCTTTCACTGACTTAACAGGGGTGAATCGGCCAAAGACGGTTCCCCCGAAACACTGGCTTTGAGGAATGGAAAACCTCTGCCTTCCTCAGCAAGCCTTGACTTTGGCAGTAGCCTGTGGGAGGAAACCTCCCCACAGGCAGCTTGGCCTCCCTGGAGCCTTGGTCACACCTGGCAGGCGTTGACTGAAGGAAGGACACTTGGATGGGTGGGCTGACCCAGACCCTGCTCCACCACAAGCTTCTGAGGGAAAGAAAGCCAGGTATCTGCCGGGCCCTCCCTGAAATTACAAGAGGACAGGCCCTGAGCTCATCGTGGAAGAAACCCGGATTCCAACCTAATTATCACAAACAGCCTTCTCTCTTGAGAAGGAAAGATTTGCCTTCACCACATGGGGCAGAGCTGCCCGGCTGTTAATGGGGCCTGGTAGCAGTCACCAAGCCTCTGCTGTGACCCCGACTGGCCTTTCAGTGAGGGATTCTAGCCGTTGCTGGAAGGCAATTCCATTTCTGCTTTGGGAGTACTGAGTATCCCCGGGGAACAGAGGAACGAGTCACACAGTAGGAGGGACTGCTCTGTAGTAAAAATCCCAATTATAACAAAACTACTCCCACCAAACCCTTTTCGGTGAGCCTGTTGGGAGGGCCACGTTAGCGTGGGAAGCAGTTACGGAAATGAGCGCAGCCTTCTCGTGCACAGCACCCAAGCCTGTGTGAGTTTGTGCAGATGATTTTGGGAGCCTTGCCTTCATAAAATAAAAGGGGAAAAGTATTCAAAGGCTGGTAAAGACATCGTGCCACTGAATTCTGCAGAAACAAATGACTGTGGCGAAAGGATATCTGATCCCAAGAGAAGCATTGCACAACTAAAGGGGAAGCTGCGGGCAGCACTTTAAAGGCATCACTGCTGAGGACATAGTGACTGTTCGTCCTTCCATCTGACACGGGAGGCTGGTAGCTCGGAGTCCTTGTTAAATAATTCTGAGCCGTAAACAGGCTCACATCCCAGCGAGAAGATACAAACTAGAAGAATTGTTAATGGGACATTTCTTTAAGCTGAGCCACCAGCCATACGTTTTGCAAAATAGCATAAGGGGACTTGAGATGAAGATCAAATAGGGAGGAAGCAGATGCTTGAAAAAAAAAGGCTATGATATCTATAGAATGAATTGGGGTATAGACAGGCCCTGTCTGAGGGGCAACACCCTACCCTCTGGGATGTCACCAGAGAGGACAGCCCACAGCAGTAAACGCAGGTCTCCTTCAGCTTATTACAAATCCATTTGCCTTTCCTAGGGCTTACTACCATGAGTTACCAAGATCCAAGCCACAGCGCTGGCTACTGGGGGTCGTAGTGCAGGCAGGAGAATTCATCCTCACCAGCCACCCTCCTGTGTATGGATTGCTACTTGCAGCATTATATGTGTGTCACTCAGTTGTCAGAGCAAGCTTCTGAGCTTGGCACTGCCGCGATTCCCATTTTAGAGGGGTGGAAAGTGAGCTGGGGAGCTAACATAAGTCGACCTGGGATACCGAGCGCTGGATGCTGATATTGGGGCTTTTGGAGGCTCAAGGTGAATGCAGGGGCACTCAGGAAGGGAGAGGACACTTTGGTTAAGTACAACAGCAGACTTGAAGGAGGAGGTGCAGTTTAGTGGGGGCTGGGAAAGATAGGAGAGACCAGGAACTGGTGAGAGGGGGACACTTACTGTAGATACTGTCATATGGGTGTCCAGACCAAGTGCTGACCCCTGTTCCTGGGACCCTCGCCCAGGACTAAAGCCAGGTGCAATAGTCAGATTGTATAACACATCTGTGCTTCTATGATAGAGCTTACCAGATCCAAAAGAACAGATTTCTTTAAAAAAATTTTTTTTTGGGTACAGGGTGTCACTATGCAGTTCAAACTCCATGATCCTCCTGTCTCCTGTTCCCCAGCAGTGGGATTGCAGGCATGTGGTACCATGCTCAGTTTTGTGGCTGGCATGTGCACCTGGGGTTCTGGGACCAGTGTGACAGGAGGTACCAGGAATTGAACTTGGGGCCTTGTGCTTACCAGACAGGCACTTAGACCACTGAGCTATCTCCCCAGCCCAAAAGCAGGTTTCTGTACCTTGATCAAGATGATATTGGGCCAGGGAGATAGCTCAGTAGAATAAGCACTTGCCTGGCAAGTACAAAGTCCTGAGTTCAATCCTTGGTACTATAAAACAAACAAACAAACAAACTATAAAAAAAGATGACATTTACATGTGAGAAGAGGGACCTGGAAGGTTCTAGAGATGATTGGGACAAAAGAGGAGAGGGCAGTTCTTCAAGGGTGACAGATGGGGTAGAAAATAAAAGGCAAAGTGAAGAGACACCCTTCTGGGCACCAAGCCCATCTCACTGCATCCTGAGCAATGTCCCCACAGTGGCCGTCACTGTCTGCACAGGACTGGGGTACGTGCAGAAGGACGAGGCCACCACAAGGCTAGCTCCAGGCAGGTGCTGCACTCTGAGATCGGTTTCCCTCTTCCGAAGCCTGAATTCTTTCTACCACACTGTCCCTGCCCACTCATGGAGGGTCTCAAGTGCCAGGGAATTAACTATTTTTTCTTCTTCCAATTTTTATTTTGCTGTGATAAAATACACATCAGATCAATACTTCCTCTTACCTGCTTTTCAATGTACAGTTCAGTGGTGTTAAGCATATTAGTAATGTGACCATAGTCTCCTTTTGTCATGCAAAACTGAAAGTCTGTAGCATTGAATAAGTCCTCCTTTCTCCTCCCACCCTGGCCCTAACAACCACAGAAGTTTTCTTCCTGTCTATGAACTTGACTGCATCAGGTACTTTCAGTAAATGTTCACTGACAATAATGACTTCAGGGTTCATCCATGTTGTAGCATGTGTCAGAATTTTCTCCCTTTTTAAGGATGGATGGTATTTTTGCATATATAAGTGTTGATTAAAATGTGCTATGGGGGCTAGGGAGACAGCTCAGCAGTCTAAGTGCCTGCCTGGGAAGTGCAAGGACTTGGGTTCAATCCCTGGTACTGCATATTGTGCTGGCCCTGGAATGCTGGGTGTTGTGCTGGCCCCTGAAACCAGGTATGGTGCCACATGCCTGCAATCTCAATGCTGGGGAGGCTGAGGCAGGAGGATCACTATGGGTCTGAGCTGCACAGTGAGACCCTGTACCAAATAAATAAATAATAAATAATTTTAAAACTATGTTTATAAAAATTGATTACATTAAAAGACGCATTCCTGCGAATCCTCTGCACAATCTTCCCCCTCACTTTGAACGTGCTCATCCAATCATTCTTGCTGCTTTCCAAAGCAGTTCTGAAAGCCTTCTCTCATTAGAGTCTTTCTCAGGTGTGATCAAAATACAGTGAATTCTGTTGCCAATGGAGAGGTAGGCTTGTACAAACACGACACAGCATCCTCACTCACCCTTTTCACAGTAAGAAACCCAAAAGTTGTCAATTCTGGAAGAACAGTGGGGATGGGCAGGAGAGGCCCGGACATCAGAACATCTGGTGCAGGCCAAGGATACTCCCAGAATGTCCTTGACATGAAGGGCACTTCTAGGCCAGCTGGCAGCTTCTCTCTGGGGCGGGAGGGAGTTTTGGCCTGGAGAGGAAAGTGGTGAGTTTACATATGGTGTTTTAGAAGCGACCCTGAGATGGAGACAGAGTGATTCTAGTGGGCTGGGGTTGTGGTACAGTGGCAGGGCATTTGTTTACCACGTGTAAGGCTCTAGGTTTCATCTCTGGCATCATAAACACACACACACACACACGCACACGCACACGCACACTTATTCATTAGAATTAAAAAACCTGACAAGTGGCATTTCTAGCACAGCTGCCTGTCTGGTTAAGGCCAGCTGTGTCAGATGGTCTGTAATCAGTAGACAATCAGAAGCACTGAGAAAATCATAAATATGCCTTCAAGACACAGCGGCACCTAAAGCAATATGCACACCATAATCTTTTAATTTTTATGTATTTAGTACAGGGTCTGCAGGGTCTCACTACATAGATTGGACTCATAGTGATTCTCCTGTTTTCAGTCTCCCAAGTGCTGGGATTACAGGTGTGTGCTACCACACCCAGTCTCAATCACCCCTCAGTGCACCCTGGGGGTGGGGCCAGCACCATACACTGTGGATTGAACCCTGGCCGCTGCACTCTGCCTAAGTAGGTACTTTAGTTCACTGAGCTATCTGGCTGGCCCTAAGCTATCTGGCTGGCCCTTATCTTTTAGATTGAACAAGAATACAAAAATGACTGATGGTTTAATAACAAGAGAGAATTATCAGGCAAGTGGGCTTTAGTTTTGACTCTTCGCTTTAGGTGTCTTATGTAGGTCTGTTACTGTACAGGGTTGTCCTGGTAGCTCTCCTGGGCTGGGCTGGGGACTTAGCTGATCCCCACTGGATTCTTGAAATAGATATCTCTGGTGACAGATGACAGAGGATGGCTGCACTCACAAGTCTGATCTTGGCAGGCTGTCAGCTCTCCAGGGGCTCTTGCGGTGCAGTCAGAGAACTGGGGCTGTTTTCCTGGTGACTCGGGACACAGCGAGACGGCAGTGCCAACACCTCTGCACGTCTGTGCTATATCACTTTGGCTGATGTTTCCTGGTAAAGCAAGTTACATGGCCAACTTTGAGTCATGACACTGCCAAAGACGGGCACAGGTGCCAGGAGGGGAAGAGCTTGAGATGATTTACCTTGGCCATATTTTGTGGGTTGTGCTATATTATGCAGAACTTCCCGGAGTACCCAATTTTCAAAGCAACAATAAAAAGCCGAAATGCCTACATCGCTTTGTATAAAAATTATCTACCTGAAGCTTTATAATACATAGAGTGTTTTAAAAATTGTAAAATTTGCAAGTTTTCAAGACTTTGAGCTCTAAATGCAGTTGGATTGGTATGTTGAAGAAAAGAGTTAAAAATAGTTCTGAATATTGCAGCCTGTCTGACCCATGGCTGTTTATGTTTCTATAAGGGCATGGCAACTAGCCAAGAGGCTGCAGTCCCCCGTGAGCCCCACCTCTGCATGCTCCTCTGCACCCACAATTGTCAAGTACAAACCCATAACTTTCTAAGAGTCCATTTTATAACCTTTTCAAGACTGTGTAGCCAAGGCTCTTGCTTAGCTCCTTCACATTTCGGCTTCCCATGTATTTTCATTTGATCTAGTTCAATTATGGGATTAGCCAACTTTGGGGTTATAGTATTTTGATATTTTTCTGTCATTGGATCTTGACTGGATGAGGACTCTTTTCTCCCCCACAGTAAAAACCACTTCTTCCTTCTCTCCAGAGCGAGTTTCCCTGGACTTTCCTTTGTCTCTCTCCCATGTGCTTCTTATTGGAGTCTGCACAATGAAGCCATCCAGTTGCTCCTTATTTCCTTGGGTATATTCCCCGTGCTTTCCCTTTGATTACTTCTAAGATTCTTCTTCTTCTTTTTTTT
>NDGM011059154.1:0-11293 GCA_002564305.1 Octomys mimax
GTCACATGGAGAGAAAACATTCTCTCAGGCTTTCACAGAGAGAAAATTGGTCAAGCAATTGCCGTGACTCATCCACCTGGCAGACACTGACAAAGGATCTACAAACTGCAGTACAGGGTTTCAGGGTAAATCATGAGGGGATTTGACTGACCTAGTCAGATAAAGAAGTTACATTTCTTGCTAAAGATAAAGGTCTTGCTAAGATAAAGGTCTTGCTAAGATAAAGGTCTCGCTAAGATAAAGGTCTTCCTAACCATCTTCCTAACCATCCAGCAGAAAAGTATAAAAACAAGATATAAAAAGTATAGCCATATTAATATGCTGAGCAGTAAAAGGCTCAAGTCAACAACTTGTGACATTGCCAGTCCTATGTATAACCCACTACTATTATGGACTACTGGACTATAATGGATTATTTTGCTGAATTCACTCACCTCCAATATCTAAATGGCAATGGAATACCCATCTATGATAAAACTAAACAAAGAACGGGGATACAAATGAAGGACCATTTTGTATCTTTATATACGAAATAGTTAAGATAGATATATACCTATTTTCTCTTAGTTCAATGAAAAGAAGGCTTTCAACTAATAGTGTGTAGACAAGATCTCATGTCTGCATCTTGTATTAGGAACAACTACTATAAAGACAACAATATGCAATGTATTAATTATTGTAACTGTGTTACTAACCTGTTTTGAAACTATCTCATTGCTATTTGTTTCTCAATAAAATTAATTAAAGAAATAAAGACAGTATCCTGCAAGTACTTTCAGGCTGGCCTTAAACTCACCATGTAGCTCTGGCAATCCTCCTGCCTCACCCTCCCGAGTGCTAGAATTACATGTATGCAATACCGCAGTAGCTTAAACAATATTCCTCAATGTGTCACTGAGATCTGGAGTGGTTTCACTGAGGTCACATTAGGAACCTGGCATCCCTTTACACCATTTTTCCATCCGCTTTTACCTCAACCACTTCAGCTTCTTATTTTCTCTAAAATCATTGGCTCTCTACAGCCAACAGAGTCTTCACAAGTTCTAATCCTACCATCCATAGTATTCCACTTCCCTAATGATCCTTCACCTTTCCAAGACCAGACAGCTTCTTCAGGAAAGCCTCCCCTAACTTCCTGAGTAGGCCAAACCACCCAATGAGCATTTATTACATCCTTTCATAGATATTATGACTTACAGAATCAATTTCAATATTTGTATTAAAGTCTGTATACTGCTTTAAAATCCTATTCCAATCTTCATGTCCTGTGGCTCGTACTTTGCTTTCCTTAAGCTCCTAAGACCTAGCACAATGTCATCATGCACTAGACACACAGTAACTGTGGTCACCTATTAAAAATGACATTTCTCTGTCAAAATAGGATAAAGGAAATCATGAGATGCATGTAAAGTCATTAAAAGTGTGAAGGCTTGGAATCAAGCCCTTAGTCATGAAGGCTAACATATTCTACTAGTTTCTTACTGAGGAAGTAATAAGGCATGTATTTCACATCAAATATATATCATTTATTTTTAATAATTGAATATAATTATAACTAGACTTATATATGTGTATATTTATGTGTGTACTTTAATTTTCACTTTCAAAGAAATGTTCTGATGGAATAAAAGTATTTTGGTTTCCACAAAACATTAAGTAAAAGAATTCATCCCATTATTTGTATCAAAGTGCTTGGAATTGGTGGCTCTATATCTTTAACTAAATATAATGGCCAAGTTTTTGTTTCCAAATGAGATAAATGTACTTCTTACAAGATGTTGCTCTGGTGATTAGTAATCCTCTATAGGTGGGCTACACTCAAGTTTGACTGTAGTCTACTCTATCTGAACTCCATGACAGAATCAGCATGACACACTTCCATGCACAAGAACTTTCAGAGACATTATGGCCCTGATTCTCATTGCCTCCATGCCCTACCTACCTCACCAAAGTCCTGGACATCAGACAGACATCATGGGATGGCCTCATACACATTTACGGAGTGGAAGATATTAGACCAGTGGCTTTCTTTTTTTTTTCTCCAAATGCCTTCAGGGTAGGTTTGGCTGGCTGGAGTGTTGTGGGGATTGAACTACAGCAACCTGAGGCTGACTAGTAACTTAGACACATGTCCTAACATTTGGTCCAATATCTGGTCCACCAGAGACACCATCAGTCATGGGAGTCTGACTGCTCAGTTTAGAATGCCCCTGGATATGCTATTATCTCTTAGTAAATGATGAAGTCTCAGATTTATTGCACTCATAGACAAGTTCTGGGAGACAATGTCCAAACCCATCCTCATCAACTCCAAACAACAGCACACATACAGCGAACATAAAATTCCCCTATATGCAGGCTCTGATACTTTAAGGAGATCAAAAAAATCTCTGTCTAGGGGTCAGAGAGATGGCTCAGTGGAATAAGTGCTTCCTCAAGCACAAGGGCTTGAGTTCAATCCCTTGTTCCACAAAAAAAGAAAAAAGAAAAGAAAGAAAGAAATTTTCTGTCTACACCCCATGCCAGTCCATCTGGCTAAGTATTATGTCTGCAGACTCCAGTCTCTTTTCCTAAGATGTGTTCTAGTGTTCCTCATACTGGTCTTTAGAAAGAAATTATGATTGTGCTATCTACTGTCCATTCTGTAAAAGGTCAGCCTCTGATGCTGCCTTCTAAATTTCCCTGGGCTTTTTGTCCTGTATCTCACAGCCCCTACACCTCACTTGGTCATTCTTAGATATCTATCTTCTTGGGTCCAGGGTCTTGAGCCTCATTTCTTTGAAAGGGACTTTAAGTAAATATAATAGGTAGGTTCACAATTGTCTTGGCTCAATAGCTTTTAAAGGTGAGAAGCAGAGCCTGGGGAGATAGCTCAGTAGAATAAGTGCTTGCCTGGCAAGCAAACGGGCCTGAGTTCAATCCCCAGTTCTGCAAAATAAATAAATAAATAAAAAACAAATAAAGGTGATAAGCAGCAGCAGACAATTTAATAATTTACTAACCTTGACCAAGGAATGACAACATTAAGAATTATGCAAAATAGCTGCTTTTGCAATTTCCTATGTCAGGACACTAATTGATAAAAATGAAATTATGCTTACAGAATTAAGGCTTTAGATGTTACTCATCAAAAGATTATAGCTTCCCTACCCACTCCAAGTCATTCTCCATTCCTACCAAGATAATACATAAAGAAGTTTACCTTATTATTCCACTAATGCAGCAAAAATATTTAAAACATAATAAATCTATAAAAAAATTTTACTGGTTAAAATGAAAAAGGAGAATGGCTAGGTCACAGACTCCTTTTAAAGTTTTTAATATTTTATTTTCATTCCTTCAAATAGGTATTTGCTTCGAGAGAGTCATTTCTGATCATTCCAAGTCATGTAAAAGTATTCTGACAGAAAATCAGAAGAAGCTTTCAGGGGCAAGGATCAATATTGAAATAATAAAGACAAGCACATAAATAGTTCTTGACTCTGTGATGAAAAGCGGGTGGTGAAAACCACAGAAATTTTGTGCCTCACTGATTTTACTGTGAGAAGCAACCGAGTGTCCGTAATAGAGCTGTGAGACACACACCCCGCT
This sequence comes from Octomys mimax, assembly GCA_002564305.1. NCBI lineage: Eukaryota > Metazoa > Chordata > Mammalia > Rodentia > Octodontidae > Octomys > Octomys mimax. Next base: position 3,592 of record NDGM011059154.1, read on the forward strand.
TTTCTTCTGCGTGGAGCTGGTGTCCACAGTTTGACCTCCAGCTCTCTGGATGAAGAACCAGCAAGGTCTTTTGATGCTATTTGCTATCCATAAAGTTTATTTATTGGAGTGGGATTTCCTTGTTCAATATTTTTATAAAACGAAAGCTAGCTTGTTGTGCCTATTGGGGCAAAAATATCACCTCAGCATGACAGGTAACTCATTTTAATATAGAAAAATCTGATCATTTGTGTTTAAAAAGAAGCATATATACCTTTGTATCCTCAGGAACATGTGAGCTAAAATGTCATAGTGGCTGTACATATTTTTCACCAGCAGCTGCGACAACAAATCTCAAAATAGCTCGGAGGGGCCTTCATCAAGTTACGGGTAAGCCTCTGTGTCATAGGCCACTCCGCGTCATGTTCTAAGTCCCTCTCCACAAGCAGCTGTCCACTGCGCATCCAGATCTCACTGATTTACCTGGAAAGACTGGAAAGATAAAAGGAATATTTATTCAAAACATCAACTAATCTATGATATTCCAGGCACGTGCAAACATGAACCCACAGGAAAAAGGACAATAAATGACAGGAATTAATAGATTGTCCGTTTAGTCTGCTGCCTTTGTATGGCTCAGCTGGTATAAGCTATCCCCTCAGCCTTGGGGAGGGAGAGCCCATGACAGATAGACTGAACTTCTCCATGCAGAAGAAGGAAAGAAAAAGGCTTCCCAGGGGAACAGATGCTGGTGCTGAAAAGCACTGATGATGCTTACTATGTGGCTGTGTAGTGCAAACAGTATTGTAATAAAATTAAAATGTGGGCCACCATTCATCCTGTACTTGTTCAATTCAATACCTGTAACTCCATTTAGGAAGAACAGCATCCTTCCCCTTAAGGAACTGAAACTAATGTAAGTATGACCTTATCACCTAGAGAATTCCGTCACTTAAAAATGCTACTTCTGGTATCCTAATAACAATAGAGTATTACTTGAAAATAAACATGATAACTTCCTCAGCACATTTTAAGACATGTGAAATTAAGTAATGTGATGTGCATCCATTTTACTTTAAATTAGCAGGTCCCCAAGAGCAATGACAGAAGACAGTGACTTTTACAGACCAAGTAATGACAGAACCGCACAGAGACATAAAATCTCTTTCTCTGAGCCTTCCAAAGGGCTTGGGTCAGAGAAATAAATTTTTCAAGCCCTGCAGCAAATATATATTTGCTTGTTAAAGCATCCCAATGGCCCAGGCCCCTCACAGTCCATCCCTGGTGCTGCTGAAGAGCTTTGTCTGCTCACCTGCCTTCCCTGTTTCTAAGTATTGAGTATTATCATTTTATTTAGTTGCTAATTAATCATTTTATAAAAGAATGAAATGTATTGACATAGAAAAGATTACATTTAATGTACCTAGGGCCCATAAGAAATAAAAATTAATATTGTTATTATCTATTAATGACATTAGTTTAGAAGAAAAGAATCAGCACTTATCTGTGTTTTTTAGTGTTATTTCTTTACTCCTACATCATGCTTTTACTTTCTTCTTTATTTGTTATATTTTTATTCATGCCTACACAGTGAACTAAATATGCAAAAGATCAACCTCAAATAAGAAATGAAATATTTTTGTGGATAACTCTTCTCTGTATTTAATCATTAACAGAATTTTAAAAATTGTAAAATAATAATGGTAAGCAATTTTATTTTTAGAAAATTATATGTGTCTGTGTTTTCCTGTTTTGAATCACAGGGACATCAACTTAAAGAAAGTGGCCTATGACATTTGGGCCACATGTGTGTGTTCAAATTCAAAAGCAATTTTCCCAAGAAAGCTGAACAATCCTTTTCTCTCCTGAAGAAAAGTAAAACCTAATAGTTGGAGCTATAGAGAAAAGTAAACATGCTATATTTTCAGTCAGAAAATTGTCATAAGCACCTGTTTAAAAAAAAGTATTTCTTCTTAGATGGTTCAAGCCATGGTGCTTGACAGAAAGACTGTAAAATCGGCTGTATAAAACCAAAAGCACACATTTTGCGATGAGATAATGTAGTTCACATGGCTGAGCAACAACCTGATCTCATGAGAAATTATTTTGTAGTTGTTCTAGATGCCATTATTTTTGCTCATATTCACAAAATTATACAATTTTTTCCACCAGAAATATGGCTGACATATGCTAAGCAAGGTGATTTTATTGACAATACCAACAGCTATCATATTCTAACTTTCCCATATTCAACGACACAGAAAAACAGATAGATGCCTTTTTCCAGTGTATGAAAGCCTTCTTCGTTTTTATGCACATCTGCCAATAGTCAGAACTTGCTGACAGATTTAAGAATTCCATAGTCACCACTGAGCTGATATGCCATCTGTTAATTTTATACAATAGCAAAAGAAAGAACTAATGAAATACAATATAATTCTTTTATGCAGCCCCTTCACAAGCACAATAGTATTTTCTTCTAAAAACATGGCAATTAATTTCATCTTGTTTTTTAATTATTTGAAATCTTTTTAGGAAAATTATGCTGCCATTTCTTAGATGTCTACTTTATTAAGCACCATTTTTCCTAGCAAATACTCAGTTCCAAATAGCCTGTTAGTCATATTGTGTCTGGTGCTTAAATTCCATCTTAATTCCTTTCTAGGAAGGTGCTATTTTGCTCCCAAACTATTTATAGATGCCTCGGGGTGTTATTTCAGTTGTAAGAAATGAGCATGAAAAGGAAACTAAAAGCTGTTTTGTGGCAATGGTGAACACTGACATCACAATATTTTCCAAAGAAGTGTAAAATTCTCTTATTCTAAAATAATAAAGCTCCTATCAACAGCTATCACCCTGTACAATACCCGCTGCCTCCAGTCTACACAAGAAAACGAAGCCCTCAGTTTTTTGTGGCACTACCAAGTCTGAGTGACTAGTCTTCACCTCTTCCTCTAAACTAGTCTTCACTTCTTCCTCTACTACAATACATAATTAGTTTTCTCATTAGTTTCCTTCTGTTAAATCTCACCTGCCCTCGTGTCTGGGAAGCAGGCGGGCTATTGTCCAGAAACAAATGTCAAGCACTAAGCTCTAGCTTCAAAATACTGGTGCTGAGTCCAGTGAGGAAGCATGATGACCAGACTGGGCTCAAGGTTGCTCTTACTCTGTTAACTATTCAACTACAAAGAAAAGAAGCTGTGCTGGTGGCAAGCACCATGCATGCACCTGACTGGGTGGCCCTGCCCGCCCAGAGGCGCCCTTCCCCTCTATAGGAAATGCCCTGTTCGGTGAGGAGAGCAGAGACCTGCAGGCTGAGACATCTAGGCCACAGCCTGAGCTCCCCGTGTGAGCCTACTTACCATAAGAAGGGATAAGAAGGGGCAGAGCAGCGCACAGTGCACAGCACTCTGCTCACGTGAATACGACCAGGTTCTGTCACCGCCGTGTTCTCCGTGCTGCTTCTGTGAATCAAATAGGCTTGGAGCAGCCCGAGTCTACTGCTGGCATTGCAGAGAAGGAAGTGAAGCATTGTGACCCATATAAATAGGGTATATGCAGGACATATAACTTTACTTATAGCTTTTCAGGTACTACTACTAAAAGATTAGTTTTGAATAGGTTTTTAATGTTCTAACCAAGTAAATAATATGATGAAATAAATGATCAGTTAACCAGCTGGACTACCCATAACATTGACATAGATCAAAACAGTACATTGTGTACACCATCAGTATACACAATTATTTGCCAAAAAAAAAAAACAATCCTTAATAAGCTACACCCTCAGGACCGCTTCTGTCTCTCTTAGACAGAAGTTTTTCTTTTTCCTCAATAAATACATCCTACCCTTAAAAAAATCCTTAAAAATATCCAATATATACTAGCTTTTATGTTAGAATACATAAACAAGTACCTGGACCTCCACATCGTGTACTGGTTGCTTAGAACAACACTTAGAACACACGAAACCACTGTGTGTTAGCTATTTGTGCTTTTATAATGTAGTTTCATTTTTATGTTGGCTTCCATCCAGCTTGTTGGATGGAGAGGATTAGCCTAGTCCAAAGAGCACCCAAATATCCCCCAGAACACTAGAAACACCCATTTGAGAATTATTTTGCTCATTTTTATCTGACTTAAAATTGATAAAGGGCCAGCCAGACAGCTCAGTGGATTAAAATGCCTGCTTAGGCAGACACAGGAGCTGGGGTTCAATCCGCAGCCTGCTGTGCTGGCCCCACCCCCAGGGCACACTGAGACTGCCATTGAGACTGGGCATGGTGATGTGCACCTATAATCCCAGCGCTTGGAAGGCTAAAAAACAGGAAGGATCACTACAAGTCCGATTTGTGTAGTGAGACCCTGTAGGCCCTGTAGACCATGTAATAAATACACTAAAAAGAAAAATTAATAAACAAATGCATTACTGATGAAACCCTTCCTAAGGATCATTACAGCTTCCAATTTATAGTGCTGAGAGCTCTGGCCTAGCAGGTCATCCTGTGCAACACTGCGACTGCTTATACAGTTCCTGCCCAGTTAGTTCACATCCCATTGCTTTCTTCAAACAAGGAACAAAACAACCTGCCTCTTTGAAGAGGAAAAATGAAAAAGCACTAAGTCCAGGAGAAAATAGAAAAGCATTACATATCATTTCATATCTCAAAGTGTTATCCTGCTGTCACAGATTTCAAAACTTGTTTCGTGTACCAAAGAATTTCCCTAAAACTTCTTCAAAATCTTTCTTGTATCAGCAGAAGCCTGGTAAAAGGCCTTTGCATTTCATGCAGAATTTCATTTCATCTGTCCATTACACATTATTTTTATTAATAGCAGTGCAGTTAAGGCAGAGTTTTCAAACTTTAATGTGCACATGAATCACCTAGGGATCTTGTTAAAAATCAGAATTCCAGTAAGTAGCTTGGTGATGGGACTTGTGGTTCTGCATTTCTAACGTATTCAAAGTAGAAGCTGATACCTCTGGTCCAAGAATCATAATTTGAGTTGGTGGGTTTTTTGTTTTTAGGTTTTGTTTGTTTGTTTTCTTTTCTTTATTTTAGGGAAGGGTCTACAGGGCGTTCAGGGTCTCACTACTAGATCGGACTAGTAGTGATTCTCCTGTTTACAGCCTCCCAAGTGCTGGGATTACAAGTGCATGCCACCACGCCCAGTCTCAGTCCCAATCTCAGAGCACCCTGGGAGCAGGATCGGCACAGCAAGCCTGGGGATAGAACCGCAGGCCCTTTGCCTGCTGAGCTATTTGGCTGGCCTTGAGTTTGGTTCTGAGTATGTATTTCTTAGTCTAGTTGATATAACTGTTCTGTACAGGCATTTTGAAGTGTGCATTCAAAATTAATTAGGAAGTTGATAAATCCAAACTGTGTCTACTTGGTTTACTCAGAGAGCCAGTAGCAGTACCTTTATATACAGTTTCAGGCAGTGGACCCAAAAGCACACTATAGCTTATTCAGTTCTATTTACTAATAACATATTACTAGAATTTTTATATACTTTTAAAAGATATTTCCACTTTGGCATTCTTAAAAGAATTGTTTTAGTTCTTATCTATGTAAAAAGAAATAAAAAATGTTTGTCATTGACATTGGCTCATGTGCACACACACACAACACACACACACACACACGTGCTCTCCAACGCATGTATGCACACACACTTTTAGTGGAAAAAATAAGATAAGAAAATTGTCAATAAAATTTTGAAATTATTTGCAATATCTTACTTTTGCAAAATCAGAAATAGCACAATAGGATATGAGTCAAAGTAAAATATACCTTTCTCAATATGTTTTAAAGCAACACTTGTTTTAACTATTAGTTATTAAATACTGAGATAAAGTTCAACTAAAAATTATGACAATGAGAATTGGGGTGTGTTATGTACATGTACCTACTGCACACAAGGAATGTAAATACCATGGCTTGAAAACTGTACCAAAAAAGGAGAAGGAAATCAAGACACAGTTGTAGAGGGCAGGGGAATGTTGAATGGGATGTAAAGGGAATTAAGATGCCTTACGTAGGTGTATCAACTCCACTCAAGGAATGTAAACTTTATGTAGTACACACATGCTGATAAACTAAACTAAAATTTAAAATTTTTGAAAACATGAATAGCATTATCTAAACATATAAAAATAACTAGACACCTCAGAGCACACATCTGATTTCTTTTTTCATGGAAGAAAAACTTTACTCGCTGTTGCGAAAACATTTTTATGAAGTAGAAATTGGTTAGTAGAGAATCTGTTCTAGAAAATCGAGGTAAATGGATGTAAAATTCTGCCAGCAATATAATACAACAAGGGCTGGTCAAATAGCTCAGAAGATTAAAGCACCTGCAAGTAGTCACGAGGCCTGCAGTTCTACAGTTCTATCCCCAGGCCTGCCATGCCAGCCCTGACACCGGGGCGTGCTGAGATGGCAATTGAGACTAGCCATGGTGGCCAATGCCTAATGAGGATGAAAGCGTTGTCTCTGGGGAATTTTGGATGATACTTGAAGAAGTGTTACACTGTGCATACACCAAAGTGAATTATCTTGACAAGTGTTGTAAAGTTTCATGTAGTACAAGTTTTTATCTACATGCACTTCAATTTCACAGCAAGAGTGACATAGAATACCTCAACAAAGAAGAGAGTATTCATACATGATATCTAACTCCTTTATATAATAATGCATACACATCAAAATGATTACACTGTCATTACATCTAGGACCTTCTGCAGCTACAAGGTGGTGGTCATGGAAAGCACAGCCGCTGGTATCAACATCTAGAAAGCAGCCACTGTCTTCTATGTGTGCTCTCTTTTTGCGTTTTTTCTTCATTTTTCTTAATCAACTCTGCTGCTATTGCTGTTTCTTAGCAAAACTGGTGAACACAAAGTTGTAATCATTGAACATAGCATTCTGACAATCAAAGTTTAAAACCTTCAGTCTTCTGTGGTGAAGAAAGCACTGTGCGATATTTAGAAATCTGAATGACAAACAGAGTGGTCACAAGTTTTCCTGGCTTGAAGACTTCCACAACTTTCCTGATCAGGTCAGCACAGGAGGTCTGACTTAAGTTTGTTTCAAAGATAGCATAAAGAAACTCTGGTTCTGGAGTGATGTGAATAGTCCAATAAGTTCCATCCGATTTCATTCCATTCATTGAATACCCACAAGGATCAATGACAGAACCTGGTATCAGGTCATGAATTCCACTTTCACCAGTGACATCCTTTGCATTCACATCATCTTTCATGTAGAACTGGTCCGTAACTCCTGGGTCAAACTCACTCATCAGAATTTCCAGGGTGTGATACGGTTGGCTGATTACTCAACTCTCTGGGAAATCCAGAGTATACAAGTACCAACAGTCAGAATTCATAAGTCTCATACAGTATGCTGCACTGTTTAGAAAAATTTCATTAAGAAACTCTGTTTCTTCCTGAAAATTCTGGTGTGGGTACCCTTGGGGAGAAGGCTTCACGAAATTCTTACCAGAATAAAAGAAGCTTTGAATCGAGTCAAACTCACTGTAATCCCTAGCAAGCTTCAACGGGAGAACCTGTGCTTCAATAAGAGGGTGGTACCACATGTCTTCAAAATGAAACGTCTTTTGGAGACAATCATGCTACTCTCATCGAGTACATAACCTTCCTGCTTGTCAGTTTTTGTCACACTTATGATTGAACATTGCACATCCTTCAAAAGTATAT
>NDGM011059162.1:0-11819 GCA_002564305.1 Octomys mimax
TTTTTTTTTTTTTTTTGGGTACTGGTAATCAAACTCAGGACCTTGTGCTTGCTAGGCAGGTGCTTGTACTACTGAGCCATATTCCCAGCCAAAGAATGGTTCTTTTTACTGACTTTATTTTGGGAAGTTAAAATAGCTTTCTTTTACAAATAGCTTTCAGACTAAGTGTAGGCAGTTTTTTTGTTATTTGGCCTCCTATAATTCCTTTAAGTCCAGTTTGTTGGGGCATCATTTATGTACAGTGGAGAGTGCATGTGTCAGGCCAGTAGTCTGGGGAGCATGGTTTAGATGCACACCCATAGCCCACTCTGTGGAGGCTTAGGACTTCCCAGGCACTTCAGGGGGCCCATGTGCAGTCAGCACCCATCTACAGTCCCCGTAAGTAGTGGCGCATCTACCACAGCTGTACATTGGCCTTGTCTCTTCTGTGCTGCCATAGACCTGGTGTCCTGCAGCATTTGTCTTTTTTTTTTTTTTTTTCTTTTTTCCGGTCTTGGGGATTGAATTCGGGTACTTGTGCTTGCCAGGCAGGCACTTAAGCCATTGAGCCATCTCCCCAGCCTTAGTATTTGTCTTGTGTCTGGATGCTTGGACTTGACATGTTTTAGAGATTCATCCGTGCAGCCATTTGCATTCATACATTCCCGTCTTGCTGGTAACTACCTGGCAATGCAGAAGTCTTTCTTTCATATTGTCCCCTTCTTATTTTATTGATCCTGAGGGTCCTGTGCCTGAGAGCCCCTAGGTCAGGTGCCAGTCAGTCCCTGTTTGCCTGGAGTTGGACCTCCACGGGAGTCCCACCAGCACATCCTTTTCTGTGACTGTGTCTCAGTGTTTGGGTGGAGAGATGCACCTGGCTGGCGACAGTTTCAGTTAGGAGGCAGGCAGTGGAAGAAGGGCTGGCCTGGCTGGTCTCTGAGCAGAGTGTATTTGGGGCTGAATGTGCTGAAAGTCACCTGCTGGTCAGCTGCGTGAATCTGTGGAATATGTGCTCCCCCAAGCTGCAGCCATCACAAGTAATATCGCTCAGCGGGCTCAGCTGTCATCTTGAAGTGCCCTCCCCTAAGAGACCAGTGATTGATATGTGAAGTTGGTCACTGTACTGTGCTTGCTGTTCTCACTCAGCTGGGTCTACAGTGGGGAGAATTTAATTTTTAAATTACATTTCAGCGTGATAGGAAACAACAGCCTGGGAAAACTCTGGCTAAGGCTAACAGAGGGTCTCACACTTCCTTGTTATAGAAAGACAATGTTGGTTTAAGTTCCTTGCATTTTAATTGACATACCAACCTGGTAGTACAAAGAAATAAACTAGCACTGCTGTATTTTTTCATATTTTGTTTCCTGAGAGTTTCTGTTCCTGTAAAGCAGCCTTCCTACCTCTTGCCAGGAGTGAGTGTAGGGCAGCAACATCTGCCTCCCTGTTCTCCACCAGCCACCCAGTATCCTCCTTTCTCAGCTGCATCACTCCCCTCTGGGCTGCCCCTGGGGATATCGGCTGCTGGGCTGTCATCAGCCCGAATCCCTGGCTCACACATTGTCTGATGATAATGCTTGCCAGGAGAGGTTGCTCCGCAGTGTGACACAGGCTGGCCCACATGCTTGCTAAGGCCTTCTCAGAACTTCTGGGAAGACTGAGTGCCATTTGTGATAAAGCCCCCACTCCCTGCCAAACACCCCCATACTGCTGTATTTGCTCATGGATTTGCCCTACACAGTGCTCCCAGGGCTAACCCCATGAAGTTAGAGTGTGGGCAAATGGGCGTCCTGTGTCCCTTTCAACCCCACCTTCAGGCAGTTGTTGCACACATGGCCAGGCTCCGAGCAGTCCCCAGCACTGTCAGCTGGCTTTGCTCTGGCTCTTGTTTGCAGGGATGGGACCTCCAAATTTGCCCTTTGCTTGTCGTCCCGGCAGCTGGGCTTTCTCAGCCTCTTGTTCATGGAATCCGTCTGACTAGTCTTGTGCCCCCCAGCGGTACTCAGGCATCCTGGTCATGTTGTCCCTCTGCTGTTGAGGGAAGCCCTTGCCTTTTCTCACACCTGTCCTCTTGGCCAGTGGTACTTTGTCCACTAGAAACCAAAGGGATACAGGTCTCATGCATACCTTACCTCAAACACGGTTTCTGAAACCTTTCCCAACTTAAATCATCTGATTCCTCAGTTTCCATATTAACAGTCTCCTCATGCTGCCCCATTTTGCTCTGCCTCCCGATTGGTGGCCTGAGAGCAGGGGAGAAGCAGGGTGACACGAGTACTGAATGACAACGAGGAAGTGTACTTGGAGGATGTCTTCCAGCACAACTGTGTGGATCACCTGTGGTAGGTTAGGGGGAAGCCCAGGCATAGTGGTCCTCCATTCAGTCATGGGACATTCCAGAGGTCGGGCTCTTCTTCCTCCTCTCAGGCTGCTGGGATCTCACTGAACAGAAGACTGTAAGCAAGATGCTGGGAATTGCAGAACTGCTGGGCTGGGGGTGGGATTCTTGTTTTTATAAGTGGAAGACCGGAAGCCTAGGGTCTCATGCAGTTAAGGAGTGGTATTGATGTGAGGAGCTCAAACAGACCATTGACAGAAGACAGGTTTTATTTGGCCTGAACAGCTTTTTAAATTCCAGAGTTGCTGTGCACATTTGAAAGAAGCAACTTGCCATTGAAACCTAGATTATGAATTGCACAAAATATCAGAAGGAGTGGGAACCAAGGCTAGCTTCCTGTGGGAGCAGAGGTCTCTCATGAAGTCCAGGTTGGCTTTCCCACCTTCTGATGGACCACAGGGCACCCCGTCACATAAGAAGTCCCTATGAGACACAGCCTCCAGGGCCACACAGTCCCACTGCACCTCTTATGAATGCTCCCAGACCAACGGTGTTTGTTCATAGTTTATGAAGTTGGTTCCCATGCACATGGAGAAGCAAGGAGCAGAGTGCTGGTTGGCCGAGCATCCTGCCTCACCCCTGGTCACACCACATTTGCCTATCCTATCTCTGGTGCCTAGGCCTTTCCTGCCATGGTACACTAAGGAGGACTAGAACTTTTCCAGGGAGCCAGCACCTACTCACATCCTGGGGAGCAGCACAGGTGCCTGGCCAGCAGTGTGCTGTGCACATCCCCTGTTTGCCCACATTTCTCTGGAAGAGCACACATGGGCTGGAACAGGACTAGGCCTGTTGTCACCAAAGGCAGTCAACTTGGGTGACAGCGCTGTCATCCCAGAGGGTTCAGTCGCATCATGGCAGGTTACTTTCCTTTGTGTCTCTAAGTAATATTCCTGTCTCTTTAATCATTTTTTTTTTTAAATTCTGTCTTACCAGTTAACCAGTGGCCTCTTCAGCACCTTACGAGTTTGCTATCTCAGAGCCGCTTGCTCACTCATGCTGTTCTGACTCATGCTCAGAGAATGTCTGTGTCTCCAGAGCTGAGGTAGTGACTGCGTAGCCCCCTGAGCTGCATCCCCTACTGCACACTCGGTTGTTTGCTTATGACCTGGTGGACATGCGAGTGCTCCCTGCTCCCCTGAGCACCAGAGTAGGCTCTTGACTGATCTCTGTGTACCGTTGGGTTATAGTCCCTCAGAAGGAAGGAACTAACCTCTGTCACCTCCACCAGTGAGCTTTTTGCTGGACCTTTGCACAAGTGGAAAATATGTACTTCATGAGTTAGGGAATTATGAGTGCCTTATCCAAAGCCACACAGCTAGTAATTGGGCCCCAGTCCCAAATTCCCCAGTCATATCTAAGTTCATGGAGCCATACTGATTCCCTTTCTTAACTCATTTTGATATGCATTCTAAATACACTACTGTCTGCACTTTTTAAAAGTTGAGGACATGTTTGTCTATTGCCCTAGGCATAGTGGCAAGTCTTTGTCTCTTTTCAAAATGTGCTCTGATATTCTCATGTGTTTTCACTTGCTGTCTTGAGCTCTGGCCATCTCACAGCTACTGTGTGAAGCGGGGCTGCTATTAAGACTTTAACAAACTGGGAAAATTTGATGGTAGAGAGGCCTGCTGAGAATCATGAAGAAGAAATGCCCAGGAAATTTGCAGTATGGGAGTTGCAGTAATCACATTTACAGTCAGAAAAATTTCTCTTTATTTGGCAGAGTAAAAATAAGAGCCATTCTGGCCTATTAGATAAACTATACACACATACATCTTTTAGAAATACTTTCTCTCAACCTGATAGAATATGAATGCTTAGGAAGAGTAGTGTGTTGGCGCTGAGGCATGCTTATTAGTCACTTGATAGATGATCTCCCTGTGTGTGATTAGTGTAGCCGAGACAAATGGAGCGCTGCCTATGCGCGGCCCACCAGAGTCAAATACTCTGTTGTATCCTATTTATAAACATGAATAGCAACTGCAAAAAGTTACATTAGAACTTGGAGAATCACATTTTATTCTAGGATTTTTTCTTAACTTAAATATCCCTCCCTCTCTTAAGAAGTTCGTCTACCGCTGAAAAACGGAAGCAAAACGTTTGTTTTTCCCTTCATCAGTTTTCACACAAACCAACCAGTCTTTTGTCTTGCCTTCACCGGAGCAACTATGTTTATCTTCCTGAAGTCATTGCTGCATAGGTAAGAAATAACAGGAGAAGATGAGGTAGAACACAGAAGAGTGGGCCTCCCCTCGTGGTCTGCCCAAGTTAACTGTCCTTCGCCTGTAAAGTTGTGTGCCTTTCTCTTCCTTCATGCAGTGTTGGGGGTTTTACCTCTTCTCCTAGAGTAAAATTTACTTTAATATCAGTCACGTATGGTTTGAACTCCCCTTTTGGCAGCTGCGGCCCAGGGCACCCGCCTTTGCTCCAGAGTGCAGTGTGCGTTTTCTTTCACAGATGCCCGCAGGCCAGGAGTGAGCATTCCTGAACATCCACATGCTCCGTGAGCTGCTTTGCCCTGTCCTTTCTTTCTTTCTCTTTTTATTTTGGCAGAACTGGGGATTGAACTCAGGCCCTTGTGCTTGTCAGGCAAGTGCTTATTCTATTGAGCTACTTGATAGATGATCTCCCTGCGTGTGATTAGCGTAGCCGAGACAAATGGAGCGCTGCCTATGCGCTGGCCCCCAAATGTAAACTTTTTTTTTTCTTTTGTGAACCAGGGATTGAACTCAGGATCCTGTGCTTGCCAGGCAAGTGCTTATTCTACTGAGCTATCACCCTGGCCCCTTCCTTCCTTTTCAGCTGCAGATTAAGCTTGGTGAGTTCATTCTTATGTTGAAAAAGTTAAAATTGAGGCCAGAAGGAGTTCAGTGATTTATCCAAATGTACACAGCTGAGGGAGTGACTGGGAAAGCCAGAGGCCATGTCTGTGTGAAGCCAGGCATTGCAGCAGTCCACTCTAGCAGTGGCCAACAGGCTTTTTGTTCTGCGCTTTACCCCTCAGGGCCTAGATGACTTGAAGGAGAAATGCTTCGGCTGCCATTCTCTCAATACTGCTCAATTTTAAAGTGGAATAATTTTCCCTACTCCTCACCTGTTGCACAGAGGTGTTAGAGGAGAAGAAAACCACTTTATCAGTAACTGTCTTGGACTGGAAAGGTGTCTGTCCTCTCTGGATCTCAGGGCCTCCATATATTCTCGCAGATTCACCTCCTGACGTCCATGTAAGGTGAAGACACTGAAATAAGCACTATTGCCTGGATTTTGAAGATGTTGAAAGTGGAGCACAAAGAAGTCCTTACTCCTAGTTATTTGTAGAAGGCTGGCTTAAGCCAGCTAGAATGCCCTATTTGAGGTAAGACTGCTTGATAGCTATCAGGGATGTGGATGTTGATTCCATGGTCAGCTAAGGGACTCCTTTCTTTGTGGCCCAGATGGTTCAGGCCAGGCTCTAAGCCCAAGGCTCTAAGGCAAGTTCTGTGCTTGTCATCGATGCCAAGCACAGAAGGGACTCCTGTATTTTCCTGGAGAGTGTGACTGGACTATCCTATATATTGATGGGTTTCCTGCTTCCAAGAATCTTCATTCTCCAAGCTCCTAACATGTTGTATCCATGTTATCAACAGATTGGGCAGATGCAGGATTGGATTCACCCTCCTCTTTGCTTGTACAGATTGCTGTCCTTAGGACCAGACTCCGTCTCTAGGGTTTAGCATCTTTCCTCAGCTGCCTGAGTTAGAGTCTGTGAACTCAGGCAGGGTGCTGGCTCCTGGGCTTACTCCAGTGGAGAGCAGATGCCTGCTCAGTTCAGGGATTTCTCATGGGCTTTCTGGAATGACTCAGATGCAGCTGTTCCGTGCCTTCTGAGCCCCCGGATAGCTGTGGACAACATCTCTTTTCCTTTATGTCTCTCTGGCTAGAAGGCCTGGCCTTCCACTGGGTTCACCAGAGAGAAGTAAATAAACATTCCTGAAGTTTCCTTCAGGGAACTTGAGAAGTGTACACTGTACATCTCAGAGCAGATAACTTAAAGTCCCCTGTGTTCTGCACACAGCACCATGCTTTTCGTTCCTCCTGCCTAGATCTCCCAGGAGTTCCAGCTGCAACCCCTTACTAAGCCATGAACTTATCTCCCGCCCACTTGCATGGCTTTCATCCCAAGCCATGGCCCAAAGGACATGATACTAGAGAACAAGAGACCCCTTTGTCACAGAATGCACCATCTCAAAGGCAGCTTAGAGACTGCCTTTTCTTTCCTAAGGTGTCATCTGTAAGCCTCATACCCAGCTGCACCCACACTAATCCCCAAATTGCTTATCACACTGTTTTGTCTGAATCAGCAGAGTGGTCTCTCCAAAAGGAATTTCTTAAATGACTTTTTTTTGCTTTGAAATTCTTTTCCTTCTTCCTTATCTCCTCTACTGCCTGCTTGCTAAAAAGCTTAAACAGTTGTGGATAAGTCAGAAAAGAAGAAAATGCAGGTCATTCTACTGGCACAGTTGACAAAAAATTTATTTCATTCTACTGGCACAGTGACTACATGTAGTCAAAAGTTGTTCATTGAAAAGAGATCCTGAGCCCCACTGTCTCATTTATTCATTCATTTCTTATTTCTTAACAAATACTTACATGATTGTCATACACACTTTTAAAAGACCATTTTCAGTATATTGAGACACTGAGGTACAGAAAATATACAATACATATATTCAAGAGACAGCTACATGGGGAAAGAGAAATGCATGCAGAAGACAGAGCAAAATAGAACATGGTGGGCCCCTGGAGGGGTGACCAGGAGGTGTTGAGGTAGACTGCATTTTGTTTGCTAGAGAGGGACGGGTGGGTCTCAGAGTGGAGACAAAAGAAGAGACAGCAATGGGAACATGGAGGCAAAGAAGACCAAGGGACGCATGGTAACTAGAAGTTTCTAGAATTTGAGTCTTGGAGAGGGACTCAGCGGTAAAAGTGAACAGGAGTATGAAGCAAAGATACAAAAGCTTTGAAGGGAGCCAAATGAATGTATATCATTTTGAGAGGCACTGAAAGGATGGTGAGGGAGTTGGTCTTGGGTGACCCTAACATTTCAGTAAAATAGGATTGTTCTGAGAATTAAATCTCTAGAATGTTATGAAACACAGAGAATAGGATTTGAAAGGATTTCCAAGGAGGAATGATCATGCAGTTAAAGTCCTTATGTTTCATGTAGCTATATTTTACCTGGCTACGGGGCTTTCTGCAGCCATGCTGAGCTACACAAAGGAAAGAAAGGAGACACCCCAGGCTAACTGGGTTTGGAGAATAATTCTGATTGGCCCAACCAGAAGATTGAGGGACTCAGGGTTTTGAAGTTCTGGTCATCTAGTAGCTGGAAGACAGACCCAGCATCCAGGTGGGACCTATGACTCCAAGGGGAAGAAGTACGCTAGGGCCCAGGAAGAGGCTGAAGGTGTCCAGCTAACGAAGCATCTGTAAGATCCACAGGCCTGAGGGAAATCAGGAAGTGTTACGTGCTATCAGTCCTTGGTGAGAGACTTGGTGATCTTAAGGGTAGATCTGAGGAGGAGTCATCAGATGGGCTGTGATCTGTGTGTACTGTGGTGATTAATGGGGTGTTGGTTGCATTCCCCACCCATAGTGAAGTTCCCTTTGCTTCATTTCCTGAAAGGATTTTAATTAAATCTAGTGCAAGTTGTTATACAGATCCATGTATTTAGAATATATTTCCTGTTTCCTCAAACGTGTTAAAAAGTGTTGTTGCATAAGACATTGATGAAAATTAACTAGAGGCTACCAGCTTGGAAATAATGGGATTCTCATGAACCTTTCTTCCTCTAGTTATGGCTTAGAGGAGTAATGTATGTTGAATATTTCCCATTGCATGTTCCTTTCAGTGGAAAGATACTAAGCAGGCACAGCTAGTATATCTATTTTTATTTATTAAGAAAGAATAATATTTACTAGCTATACTTATTTATTATAACATACTGTATTTTCATATGTGGAAATATAAAGAGAATAAAATAAAAATATACATAGAAGCTCAGTGATTTCTTTCCAACTAAGGATCATCTTACTTCCTCTACTTTGGAACCCATCAGCTTGCAGACTATTTATTAGTTTTTATCTTCTATGGTATCTGAAGAGATTTTATTTTTTTTAAGAGTAGAATATATTTATCGAGGGAAAGAAAGCTTCTTTCTTAGAGAGGGACAGGAGAGAACCCGTGTGGAAATTTAATGAAATCCTATGCATTAATGCTTATTCCCATACAAAGATAAACTTTCGGAATATATTTCACATTTCCTAGAATATTTTCATAGTTGTGTTACTGTATCAGACTTTATTTTGCAAAAATCTGGCAAAACTTTTTCAACATATATTAGGTTGGTATTAGATCATTTCCTCTAAGCCATTACTAATTACCGGACCTCTTTTTGTATCTTCCCTACATGTTGTTAAAAAATAAATGCTATTAAATAGAATTCTGCAAGTGACTGCTTAAGGATGGTGATTAGAATATTTTTCTCTGTATGAAAAACTGTTGATTCTGTTCCTTGTCAGATACATAAAAGTAAATATATAGTGGATGAAAGATTTAAAATTAACCACCCTTAAACCAGCAAAATGTGTATGTAACAAATTCGTGAGAAGCATCCAATTGAGAATTGTTTGTAAGTAGATGCAGTCCACTTTTGGACATGCTCATAGTGTTAAGGTTTCACTTGATTATTTTATGATCATGAAAAGATAGATTTGTATCAACAAAACCATTTGAAGAGAGAAAGTAGTGAATTTGCTCCTTAAAGATGCACAGCAGTGATGCCTTCCATTCTCAACATTAAAGAAAATAATTAAATATTTAGATCTAATTTATTCATTGGACTGATCTGCTATCCTTCATTTTAGATCAATGTCCCATGTTAAGTTGGGGCAGAATATGACTTTAATGTGTGTCTTGCCTTTCTGTGTATTTTTGCCACACTTTATAAGCCAACCCTTTCCTAGGCATGGTGACTTGGGTTACAGAAAAAGGATCTGACCATTTTCCTGCCCAGAAATCTCACAGACAAGGATGTTTGCCTCCTCTGCCATGCCTGAAACAATTGCTAAGGACCTTACTGCTCAAGCTCATTACCCTTATCTTGTTTGCATGTTGATAGGGGAGAAAATTTAAGACAGGAAGCTGAGTGCTCCTAATCTTGGTATTTAAACCTGAATTCATGTAAAAATCTTTAAGAGTAAAGAACTTGGAAATCTCTCTACACTTCCCTGTAAATTTGTTAGAAATCTACTGAGAGCATATCCCATATTCAGATTACAGTTAAAAAAAGAAAAATGTCATCCTATCATGACTAGTTTAAATAATCTTCATTTGAGTAAGCCCCACAAACTCAACTGTAGCTGAGACCCCAGGAGGCCTTTTTCTCCTCTTTGACCGGTTTGGGTCAAGCCAAATTCTTACCTGAATTAGAAAGTAAAATCTCAAGTATAGCAGACTTTCCTTAAAACATTTGTCTCTATAGTTAAGAGTCGAGCCACCTCCATCCTAAAGACTACTAAAAGCAGAGGGCTTAAAATCATATCAGGTAGAATGATGCATAATTAATGCTCATTATGCAGATCAATGAGTATAATGCTAATACTGTAATATTTATGGTATGTGCTACAATCATGATGTGAACTAACGGCCAAAGAGGAAGGAGTAGAGGTCCTTCCGGGGAGAACAGAGGCAGAGCTGGGGTGCTATCCAGGGAGCAGTTGTGGTGTAGACCCCACATTGGAGGCTGAGCAGGGGCTCTCCAATTGCAGGAAAGGATGTGTGGCTTGGAAGGCCACTCAGAAGGCGTACACATAGGCCATGTTTCTGTGCTGACAAGCTGTCTAGAATGTGATATTTTAATATCCCAGCTGCTGGCATTACACATGCACTGAGCTGACCTGAAAAAGGCTCTGAATGCCTTCAAGGGCTTTGGCCAGGGGAGGGTGGTGGTGCATGAGTGCATCTGATTGTGGAGCGTCAGCACTCACAGGGGCTTACAGCAAGGCTGCTCAGACTTTAACCTGCAGCAGAATCCTCTGAGGGTCCTGTGAGAACCCAGATTGCTGCACAGCTTCTCTTTTTGTGATTGCGTGGCTGTGAGTGAGGCTTCTGAATGTGCCAGTGTCACAAGGTCTCAGGGAAGCAGGTGCTGCTCCTCAGGCATCACACTGAGAACCACTGGTTCAGAGCATAAACCAAACTACTGAGGGCAGAAGTCCTTAAGGTCTGTATTTAAGGCTATCGACATCTCCAGATATGAGGCAGAAACATGCAAATCACTACTCTTAGCTTGCACACATAATGATCATCGTTCAACATTTTTGAGAACTTATTACATTTGTAGTGTTAGTGGTTCCAGAGTGTTCCTTCTGTCTTGAATGGTGACAGGACTCTTGGGGCCACTGGGTAATACATAGAGACTCCTCTGCTACCTTACCTGATCTCATTAGGCCTGATGGAAAGGGATAGGTGTATTACAAAGCTTTGGGTGGGCTTGGCCCAGCTGTGTTGGGCCATCTTTCTCCATCTCCTCCAGCTCCCCACACATGCCATATAAAAATGCCACCTGCCCCTGTGAGCCCAGTCACGTATCAAGAAAGCAGAAGCAGTGTGTTACATTCTTTAGGGGTTACCCATATATGAGTTCATTATCTTTTTGCTGTCTTGTTATCTTATGCCCAGAAGCCTTAATGCAATGTCTAGGAAATCACTTAGCTGCACTGTGCCCTCCCAGTATTTAGGGTATGCAGTTTGTTAGAGAAATGGGCATCTTTTGTAAAGCCACTGTGGGAGAAGAGAATGCCACCCCAGATTGTGCAGTGGGCTTGCAGTGGCATTTTGCTGATCAGAGATTTCAAGTATGGTTCAACATTGAGGAGCTATGAAAGCAGCAAAGAAGAAGAAGCCAGACTGAAGCCCCACAAGCTGGGTATCTAATTCACCTTATTCTAGATTTGTTTGAGGTCCTTTCTGCCCAGACAAATTTTTAACAAAGATGGAGTGTGTTTGACACAAGCCCATTTTGGGCTTGCTCTCCCAGCTATTCCCTCCGAATGCCCGTGATGTGCTGCTGTGCTTTCCTGAGGCACAGAGAGAAACAGATGCAAAGGCTGGCTCTCCTGGAACTTGTATCCTAGAGGGGAAGAGAGACAAAACCGAGGTGTGTTAATAAACCTTGACCATGTTTGGAAATGGTAAGTATTGAAACAGAATGACTGAGGAAAGACAAGAAAACAATGTCGAGTGGAGATGAGAGCCATGCAGTTTTAGATAGGATGGCATCACTAAAAAAGTGGCTTTGAGCAAGGATTGAAGCCAGGGGAGTAGTCACACGAGAACCCAGCAGTGACCATTTCCAAAAGAGGACAAAGCACTCATGAAGTTCTCATAACCGACTGTGT
>NDGM011059170.1:0-12541 GCA_002564305.1 Octomys mimax
TTAGAGGCTGCCTGTGTGGAGGTCTGTACTGTTAGAGGCTACCTGTGTGGAGGTCTGTACTGTTAGAGGGTACCTATGTGAAGGTCTGCATGACACACTCGGCAGGTTCAAGCCCGTCCCCCAAAGTTCTGCTTTCCTGTCAGGTTTCCATGTTTCGCAGTTTTACTATAATATTTATTTGAGAACAAATATACTTCAGTAACACATATATTATATAATGTTATGTATAATAATATATAAATATTGGGGGAAACTACCCGCTCAGGCCCCCTCCTTTCCCTCTCTCGGGACAGGAGCTTTCTCTCAATAAATATATTCTGTTCATAGATAGATAGATAGATAGAGGGGGAGAGAGAGAGAAAATTGGGGTTTTGGTGGTACCGGGATTGAACTCAGAGCCTCGCACTTCTCGGCAGGCACTTATGCTGCTGAGTTATATCCCCGATGGAATTAAATTTTTTTCAGAAATATTCTTACTATTGTCATAGTAATCTTGCTGTGTTGCTACAGTTGCCCTAAGGTAGGAGTGCACTCAGTGCAAGGAGAAAGTGGGAAGACGCACAGTGCAGTACCACAGATCGTTGCTGGTGGCAGAAATGGACGAGGGTCCTGCAGCCCTCGCAGCTGTAGCCCTGGGCCGGGCGGAGCATTCTGCACACACTACGTCCCTACTCACGTGAGGAGTCAGGCCGCCTCTTAAGGAGCTGGGTGCGCCCAAGCTGGCACTCTGAGACACGGCCCCCAGGACCCCATGGTCTCTTGCAGGGCCCTGACCCCTGCGTCCACGGAGTGTCATCGCTGTTGCTGCCTCCCCAAGTACAGGAGACCAGCTGAGTCTCAGGCCTGCAGCGAAGGACCATGATCCCCTGGACGCCACACTGCTCGCAAGCTTGGGCATCGTGTCACACGTCGTCATCGCTGGCCTCAGAGCTCTTTCCAGCACAACAAAGCTGGCAGACAGTGAGGTCCTTTCGTGCCTGTTTGGATGAAGCAGGACATGCGGTGGGGTCTCGATTAGGACTTCTGGTAGTCCTATACTGTGCTTGATGACTTTTCTCTATATCTCCAGACACCTTCTGCCACGGCTGCACAGCGTAGATTTCTGTAACCCTAGGTAAAAGTCAGGAGCCCCCACATCAACCCCAGTTGATGGGCTTGTGAAAACACATTTTTTACATTAGGTGAAGGAAGAAAGTTGATCAAGACTTGTGATTGTTTACTTCTGATTCTCTTATTAATTTTAATCATCATAGCAGGAAAAAAGCTTTTTAAGAGCAACCCATTATATTTTCATAACGGTTTGCCTACAAGCAAAAGTGAAGCATTAGAACAGGTTTGCTAAATAACCTTGGAGATTGCTGTTAATGTAAAGAATGTGTCAGGGACTGAGGTCTGGCCCGTTGTTTTTCCCCTACTAACGTTCAGCTTTGATTTCATTTCTAATAATGGCTTTATTGTTTACTCTGGCCGTTCCACTCACATAACTGTTTGCTTTGAAATTTGAAACCACATATTTTCTTTGGAACTCAAATAAAAATGGGGTCACACAAGTGACCTTCCAGCCACAAACTGCGTGGTCAGTCCACTTTCACAACAATAACATGGGCTGTATCACTTGAGAGTAATGGAATCCTTTTAAGACAAGAGATCATTCTGTTATCGCAGAGCTTGAAATCTAATGATGGTGATTATGAGTGCCAACTTGTGGCTGCTCAGGACAATATTCAGTAAAAGCCACGTTTGCTCAGCGAACTCCTCAGGGTGCAGGTCATGCCAAGCACTTGGAATGTTCATACGCCAGTCTTGTGAGCCGCAAGGTCAGGACTGTCGCTGGGACCTGAGAGAAGACATTGAGGTGCACCACGCTTCAGTATCGTGCACGGCTGGGAGCGGCCAGGCTAGGAACCAAGGGCCTTTGGCGCCTTAGCCTGGATCTGAGTTGGAAGGGGCAGCCCAGGCTGCAGACCCGGACCAGTCCTCACAAGCCGAGACACAAACACCACGGCCAGGCAAGGATGCTGAGAATCCAGGCTGCTGTGGGGGCCCGTTTTATTTTCTTTGCTGGGTTCGTTCAGGGAGTGGATTCTTCTTTCCCATGCCCTAAAAATTTGCTCCTGTGGGTTCCCTTTTCACTTCTTGGCTAACATCTCAAGACAGGATTCAACTTTACAGTTTTTAAGTTAGAGTCCTCACATCAGCTTTAGGCTTGAAAAAATCACACCCATTCTCAGGATCAAAGCTCCCCCATCCACCCAGGTTAAGTGAGCTTGTCCTCCTTCCAGCTCCATCCTGAGTCAGCCTGGAAAAGCCAACTCTTCATCTCCCATCTCCTCCCACTCATTGTGAGGTGTGGCTTCTAAGGTCTCAAGGCCAGGCCTTGTGTGGGTGTGTGATGCACAAGGTTTGGGCAGAGTGTGAAGGGAAAAGTGACAAGAGTCCTCCTGCCTCTCACCACTAGGATCTGCTGTTTCCTGGGCAGGTATTTCAGAGCTGGTGGGAGGAGGGGATCCTGTCCCTTAATTGCAGGCAGCTGTGTCTCCCCCAGCTCATATCTGCTCACAGCTTTCTATGCACCCCGGGCTTCGAGTGTTATCACCCCTACTGGCTTTGCAGGGCAGCAGGGTTTGAGGATAACGCCAGGCCACCATGTCCTGAGTGTGTGAAAGCCCAAAAGACCCTCCCTCTGGTACATACAGAAATTCAGCTTCTGCTCGCCACATGTTGGTTAAGAGTCCTGTGCCAGGGGTGTCCTGTGACCTCTCAGACTTTAGGGGCAAGCTGGCCCCGACTCCAGAGCCAAGGTTTGCCGAAGGGACCAGTGTTAGGTTTCAGGCTCAGGCAGGAGGACTCGCTGTTGTATACCCAAGCCCACCCCAATGCTCTTGTCCTGAGACAAACTTGCTCCTGTTCCAGGACACTTGCTGCCTTGCCCACCAGACATGATGCGAGAGCTGTGTGGGTAGCAAACTGGACTGCGCCCGCCCTCCCTGCAAGCGAGCTCGGCCCCAACCGCCCCTGGAGGGTGTGGCAGTGTCTAGTGCAGGCAGGACGTCGCTTGTCTGAAGTGCTTGGGACTAAAGCATTTCAGACTTCTCATTTGTACAGGACATTTGGGGGAGGCCTGCAGCCTGCGCAGGAGCTGCATTCACAGTTCATATGCGTCCTACACATCCACGCCGAAGGTAATGTGATACATTACGCTTACGGCAACTGTGTTTTGACTGTGACCTGTCACAGGAGGTCAGGCGCACAGTTTCCAAGTCAGGTGGAATACTGTTGTGACACCATGTTGGCACTAAGGAGACTGTAGATATTAGAGCGTTTCCAGTTAAGGAAAGCTGCAGACGCTCTGCTACGCCGTGTCTGACCCCGATCGGGATGCCCATGCAGGTTTTGCGCTGGTACGTAGGCATACACTTCAGCAGGCCCTGTGAGCCTTCAAGGTCACCTTCTTTATCCATGTCCATCCACATATCAGAAGGGGAAAGCGATGTCGCGCACGCCTGAACATGAGTCCCAGCGTTGGCTTTGTCTAGTCATATAAAGTACCCGAAAGGTCTGCTGAAGAGAGAAGGGATGGTTTTCTGTCATAGGTTAAATTATCTACCTAAAACAAAATCATGAAAATCCAGGACCAGCGACATTTACCACAGACAATGGAAAGAATAAGCTGAAATATGTTTAGAGTACTGTAAACAAAGGTTGGAATGCCATTAGAAAAGGTCTCTGGTTTCAGAGAATATACAAAGTGACAGCGTTGCTGGCAAGCTGATGCTCATGGCGACACTGGAGTGGAAGATTTAGCCGTCAGAGTTATAGGTGGGGTGGCTTCTGCCATGGAGATAAGAACACATCAGTCGGTAACTGAGCAAGCACAGGTCCTGAAGGATGGTGGTGATGACTCTGGATGTCTGGACCCCCAATGTCTACGTATCTCTCCAGCCTGCAGCGTCACATCCAGGGTTCCTGCTATGTGCATTTTACTCTCCATCCATTTCTCTTGTTCTTCTTTCCTTTTGCATCCAGTAAAAGTTACTCGAAGTATGAAAGAGATTAGTAAAAGTGATTATGTGCTGGAAAGGGAAGAAAAGGGGAAGTGTATTGGTCAGGATTTTACTTAGAGGAACAGATATAAGGAACAGATATTAACACAAGATACACAGTGTATAAGGAATTACAGGATTGGTTTACAATAGTCAGCCGCAGTCAGACGAGGGAGCGTGCAGAGGGCATCTGCACACCCCAGATTGAGGAGTTCAGTCCCAAGGTCTGAAGCTCACTGCTGTGCTCCATGTAAGTCTCTATTCATCAGCTGATGATGGGTCTGCAACAGAAGACTGAAGAGTCTTTGATGAATGCTGTAGAATCTTCAACGGAAGGTGAAGGATCCAAGCCGGAGGCTGAAGAGTCTGTGCTGCAAGCCAGGCGATGAAGTCCAAGCCAAAGGCGAAGACTTAAGTTCCTCCAATGAGGTGGAAAATCGACCACTTCCTCAGCCCCTTTATATGGTCTCTTTGTGCTGAGTCACTCTGGGAGCTGAATCAATTGTGTTCCAGGGCGACCAACCACCAGAGCCCCAGCCAAGTTGACACAATGTATCAACCATTACAGGAAAGCATTGGAAAACATGATGTATTTTAATAATTGAAATGGTTAAGGAGGCCAGGGAGATAGCTCAGTAGAATAAGTGCTTGCCTGGCAATTGAAAAGGCCAGAGTTCAATCCCTGGTTCCACCAAAAAAAAAAAAAAGAGAGAGACGGTTAAATAAGTATTCTCCATGCTGAACTGCACTGCCTCCTTTAGCCCAGAGACAGAGCTTGGTTTGTGAAGCCACTATGTACCTATTTTCTCTGACACCCGCCAATACTACCTGTGCGTGGTCTATATTAAGGGGATATTTTTTATAAAGCTTTATTAGTTCAAAGTGCCTCAAGGAGAAGGCAGGTGTGACAGCAGCACAGCTGGCTTAGTGGGGACTATGGTTCCATTTTGTTTGCACCTGGGGAACAAAGGGGGCAGAGAGGGGACACTTGAGTGGACGGTGCTTCCTTCTTATGGGCTGCTGCCTTCTGGTCCGCACGGGCTGACCTCGGTTAGGCCTCCTCGCCCTCCAGCCTGTCTCCCTCCAGGTCGGGCCCTGCACACCTCATAAACATCCCTTAAGACTGTCCAGCCAGGCATGGTGGCACACACATGACCCCAGCACTTGGGAGGCTGAAGCAGGGGGATTGCAAGTTCAAGGCCAGCTGGGCTACAGATAGTGGGCTCAAAGCCAGCATGAAAACCTTATCTCAGGAAACAAAAACTAAACAGAAAAAAATCACAAAAACCTGTCCATCTTCCCTCCCTCCGAAAGACTTGCTTCTGATGAGGGCCATGTGTCAGAAGCTATGGATGCTCAAGTCTTACTTGAGATGATAAAGTGTTCATATAGAGCATCCCTTTTGTATACTTCAAGTCACCTCTAGCTATCTGTAATACTTAGTACACTATAAATGCATGCAGTTGACGGTCATGGTTGGGGCTTTCACAAGGGGGAACAATTTCACACAGGACACGGCAGTTTATAGATTTTCTAATAGTCACCCAAAGAATTGTGTACAAAGAGTGCAGGAAATCTGTCCACACTCAAGACCAAAGACTCCAGCCGAGGACCCGGATCCTAATGTCCAGCATGAGTCCAGCTGAAGACCTGGAGCCCATCACAGTGCCTCCCACAAGCCCAGCTGGTGGCCTGGAGCCCAGGACAACGCTGCGTGCAGGACTGTCCCATGGATCTGTGCTGGGAAGGCCCAAAGGTCAGTGGCAGAAGCTAGGAAGTCTGTGCCAGCCGGCTGAGGGATCTGCACTGGAGCCAGGAAGTGACACTCCAGGTGAGGATCAGAGCTCCCCGAAAATACCACAGCCGTCCTCGGCACCACTGTTCCAGAGGCGAAGAAAGCGGAGTTCCCATCAGGAAAGCCAGTGCGACAAGCTTCTCCATGAGGCTGAGCAGGGCACCATCTTCCCGTCTGGAGCCAGGAAGCGATGCTCAAAGTGAGGACCAGAGCTCCCCCAAAGCGAACTGCAGCCATTCTCCGTGACAGTGAGGTCCCAAGCTTCTCCTCTGAGAACAGCCAAGTTCACTAAGAAAGCCAGCAGGACAAGCTCCACTAAGAGAACCAACAGCTCCTGACGGATTCTCGCAGCACCCTCCGGCTTCCCTCACAGTCTCCCAACAGCTTCTCTACTTCTGCCTCTTAGGCTGCCCCAGGCGAGTTCAGTTCCCCCGGGTGTGACAAGCTGGCCACCCGCTGGCAGTCCACCTCGCTGATGTGCTGTATCGTGGAGAACAACAGAGAGGCCAAGCTGAATGCTTCGGTGTAGGTGCAGCCACCACGGGCCCTGCTGTGAGCGCCCAGAGACTGAAGCGCTGCGGGCGGAGAGCGAAGGCCGCAGCAGAGCGACCCTGCACACCACTCCTTCCAGCAGCGTCAGCGGGTGCTTGCCACATGGCAAATGCATTGTATTTTGAAGAGTTTTGTTTTAATTTTTTTACAATACTTTTCATCTTTATTGGTTGAGCCTTTGGGTGTGGAACTGACAGATAAGAAGAGCTGACTACACATTGGTTACCCCATTTTCCAGATGGGGAGCCTGAGGCACAGTGCTGAAGTAACTTGCCGAAGGCTACTCAGCTTTGTGGGCCGAGGCAGGGCTCGGATCTCTAGGCAGTGCCAGGCCATGTGACATCACCTGGGTGGTGCCCCTGCCTCGGACAGCTCTGACCTGCATCTGGTGACAGACACACTCCACTCCTGTGTTGTCACCACACTGAGGCCTGGGCCTTCTTTAGAATACAAACCTGGGGCCTGGGAGATAGCTCAGTGCCATAAGTGTTTGCCTGGCAAGCATAAGGTCCTGAGTTTGATCTGTACCAAAAAAAAAAAAGTTAAACAAACAAACAAAACCACCTGACCTCACCTCTAATGACCTCACCTCTAATGAATCCGTCACGCTTCTCTGCGACCATGAAGAACATCCACAGTCCCCACCCGGGCCGCCACCCCGAGTCCTGTCCCTGTCCACAGTGTGGTGCCAGCCGTGTCCTCCCAGCCTCTGAGATGCGCAGCTGCCCTGGTGATGCCTGGGTGCCCTCCCCTTCTGGGCTTCGGTGGCGTCCGTGCCCTCCTTGCCATGACTTCATCCTCAAGGCCTCCATGACAGCCCCACCATGTTTAGCATCTGCATTGTTCAGCTGCCATTCATCCTCCACTCTGACTGCTTTTCTAAATAGCTCGTGACTTTTCTCCTTCTGATATCTGATGCATAATCACTGTCAGTAGGTGCTTATCTGTCAATGGAAGACAGCCCGTGATTGAGAAAGTACTCCTCTTTGAGCCTTTTTTCTTACTTAATTTGAAAGTTTAGCATTGTCAAGTGAAGCAGATTCTGCGATTCTGTTCTAAAATAAGAAAAGCCAAAAATGTAGACATGAAAGAGAGCGCTAGTCACATCTGAACAGGAAGTCTAAAGTTGGTCAGCACAAATACTGTGGCCGAAAATAATCAAAAACATGTCCCAGTGGACAGTTTTACCTGTATTGTAAACATTTTATGAGCTGACACTTTTGCAAATTCATTACTTCTTCTAGAGTCTCATTAACTTCCAAGGTATGTTGGCTCCTTTTGCTATTTACCTTCCAAAGAATGTTGGAGTTAGATATATCCCAGGTTATCAAATTCAAATTGTTAGTTTTTATACATAAGAAAGCCAAGATACTGACATGTTAGGTGGCTTCTGCTTGCACTCGTCAGCCTTGCTCTTTAGAGCGCTGCGACCTGTTCTTTGCTGTGACACCCAGAGATGATCTACTGCATATACTTAGAAACCTGGGTGGGAGTACTCGGTTCCCACGGCCTTTGCTGCAATTCCAGTGGCTTTCTGAACTCCCTAAAACTTCGACACTAATTTTCTTGCTGTGTACCAGAAGCACCATGTAAAGAAGTATCAGAAGACTGAACCTGGTCCACGGCGTTTTTGAGCACTGAAGCTTAGTTGGGATCTGGGTCACATACCCTGTGTGCTACTCCGCGTTCTGGATTTGCTTCAGAGCAGTAGTGAGCTCCGTCCCCATGGCAGTCCCCACAGGCCAGGAAAGACTCTCTGCCATCTGCCTGGCCCCATAGCCACAAGGAGGCACACCTTTCTTGGATTACAATGGGTTGGGCACTTTTGCCAACGGATTAGGTACACGGAGGGTCATTTTGTAGAGTCATGACCCTCCGTGCACCTAATCCACCCTCACCACTTCTGGCTTGCAGGCTTTTTCCAGTGCCATGTGTCAGCAGGGGTCCTGGTCTTTGCCTAAGCACCCCTGTGAGCAGCTGGTAAAACCCTGAAATGGCTGTTGAGTGCCTGACCAGCTCTGGATTTAAAAGGCAAGGAACCTGCCCAGCCCCCTCTGTGCTGCAGCCTTTGGGTTCTACCCGGGTGCTCTCCAGCTCGGTGTGGCTTTGTCTTCCTCCCAGTGGCACACAAAGGCAAGAGCGTCATTTAGAATCTACTCAGAAATGCAGAGTTTAGGCCCCTCTCACATCTGCTGATCAGACTTTGCCTTTTGGAAGATCTCCTGCCACGGGCAAGCACGTTAAAGTTTGGGAAGACCACTCGAGCGAGTGGTGAGAGATTCCACGTCTTCTCCTCATCCTTGTGCCCTCTGTTCCCCAGCTGGCTCTAGGTGACACAAGCCCTCTCACTGAGACCAAGACTCTTCCCACGTGGTGGGACTCCCTCCTGCTCCGTCACCCAGCCAGCCCGCTTTTGAGTTCACATCTGCCTGATACAGCAAGCCATTCTGCACCTTGGCTCTACCTGATTTCTTTACTGCTTCTTACTCTTTCATGACCTTTTCGGTGGACAATAACTGGGGTAGAAGGTAGCCAGGATGGTTCAGGGGTGGGAGTTGCCCTCCCTCAGGCTCCTGTTCGGCATCGCAAGCCATAAGTCAGGGACCAAGCAGGGCTGTGCAGAGGTGCAGCACAGCGCTAGACTGTGTGCGCTTCGCACGCACAGGCCTGGAGTTTATCCCCAGCACCACCATGAGAGAGCAGGGTTCAGCATTAGTTTTGCTAATGGAACCTTAAAGAGACCAGAATCAATTTTCCTCCTCTGAAATAATGTGAAGCCCCTTCTGGCCAGCACTCAGCTGGACTCTCCTGTCAGTGCCTGCGGCAGTGGAGGGCCTGCACAGGGTGTCAAGGGCACCCCAGAGTTGGGAATTCTGCTCCATGATCACCTTGTTCCTGAGAATCAGCTCCGGGATAGTCTACGCATTTGCTAGTCTTGCCAGGGCCTGCGTCAAGCCCACTCTGCACTGCGAAGCCTACACTGGGATCTCGGGCTGTTGCTCCCAGCTGTGGAGCTGTGTTCTCACCAGCACTGTTTGTCATTCTAGGTACAAGGAACTTTTGAAATAGGTTTAGTTTGTTGGCTGAAACAGGTAGAAAACCTTTAACATGCTCATTATTTTCCTCTATCACCAAACATTTTCTCTTGTTTTGGAGTCTCTCAATATGATGTTGTTCTTTGCATTGTGGTAGTTCTTGAGGGATTAGAAGTGGCAGCAGGAGAGAGGGAAGGCTTGGGGACAGACAGGAATTGAAGTGTGACGTGGGTACAAGTACTTGCGATTTTGATGTAATCCTTTTGCACCACTTGGTGTGTAGTAGGAAGGTACAGGAGGCCTTGGAGGTGCTACCTCTGGGGTGTCAGTCTCATAAACAAAGAAAACAATGTGAAAAGGCATTTTCTGGCCAATACTTGGAGAAGCTACGTGGTATTCCTCGATCTTGTAAGTTGAGAACAATGATTTTTTTTTTTTTTAATGAGGGATACCGAAACACACCTGAGCCTAGAGACAAGCACTGAGGAAAGCCAGGTGGCAGTGGGGACCTTTGGGCTCTGGTCCTCCTGTGGTGACTGTGCATGAGAAGGTAGTGAGAAGGGCGGAGGCAGTGAGAACGTGCATGGTGCCTCTTCACTGCAGCAGCTTGTCATCCAGAGCATTTCCCTGAGAACAGCAGAAGCAGGTGCCAGTCCTTTGCCAATAATCTAAGGGACCATCTGAAAACTGGTGTAACTCCCGCATCTTAGCTACATAGAGGCAGGGGGTTTTAATGCAGGAAAACATTATAAGAATCTTGTCCAACCAACAATACCCAGGGTCTGAGCTGTTTCCTGCTACCCACTGGACCACTTGTGCCTACCCTGGAGGTTGGTTTTGGTCCTTAGGCACAGAACTGACAGGTACAGATCTCTGTCCTGCCCTTCACTCTGCCCTCAAACCTTCTGGCAGGGTCCCCTCCACACAGGCACTTCATTTTTATTTTTGTTTTTGGCGGAACCGGGGATTGAACTCTCAGGCCCTTGAGCTTGCCAGGGAAGCACTTATTCCACTGAGCCATCTCCCCCACCCCATACACAGGCACTTTGGAAAGTAGAAGTAATCAATAGTGATGGAACTATGGTGGGGACAGAAAAAGGGGCCAGTCCTTTCATCTGCGTCCTACAGAGCCATGACTAATGCTGCTATAGTAGGTTGACGAGGAGGGACAAAAAAGCCCAACAAATAGATTTAATCATAGTTCCATGTGACACGGGAGCCTTCAGATTGAAGATCCGGAACCCAGGGTACGTGGCACATGTTCATGCCAAGATTCTCGGAGAGCCACACAGAAATGTGGTCAGCAAAGAGTCTGACCTAGGCAGCTGTAGGTGGCGAAGGCCACCAGGACCTGTCTGTCCAAATTCTTCCTGGCCTCTCTGTAACACTCCTTCCTTCCAGAATGAGGACTTACGACCCACAATCAAGCAAGGTAGAGCACAGCCAGCTCCTACCCAGATTAGAGGAGGAGGTAGAGGTTCTGCCACTGCTCTAGGGAAAAGGAATTTTGACTTCTGTGAACTTCGTGGTAAGGAGAATTCTAGTTTCTAGGGTTTATCTTGGGAAATGGAAGGTAAGAGATAGGATGATAAAAGAAGATCCAGGGAAAATTGCTCCTGAGACTTGGACTTTGGGGTATCATTTTCTGAGCCCCAACATTACCTCCTTCTTAGAAGAATGACCTCTCAGAGGAAAGCGGGTTGTCTTTCCATCAAGGTGGACCCAGACTGCAAAAGAATTGGGGGCTCCCTTCTGCAGTTTCATCCACAATATGCAAAGGAACAATCTCATGTAATCTGCATGGGAGGAGGTAGTTTTCTTAAACTAAATTGACATATCAAAGCAGAAATGCCTTTTTTAATCTTTCTTTTCTTACTAGAGAGCAGACTGATAGTAAGGTCGCCTTGTGTATTTTGTAAATCACCTACTTTGGATATGAGTTGAACCCATAGCTTTCTTAATATTCCTAGTTACAGCCAAAAATACAGATAAGGCCATTAACCAGTTGCTCTGGAATGTGGGGTGCACTGATAAATGACCACTGCAGCAATAGAAATGAGAGTTTCCCCAGCTCTTGCGAGGCTGTAAACAGGAGAATCACTGAGTCAGATCTAGTAGTGAGACCCTGAACACCCTGTAGGCTCTTCCCTAAAAGAGAGAGAGAGAGAGAGAGAGAGAGAGAGAGAGAGAGTGAGTTAGCTGATCTTTGATAAACATTACTTTTATTGTGTAGGAAGAAGAAAAACAAGGCCCGGGAAGATGGCTCAGTAGAATAAGCACTTGCCCGGCAAGCTCAAGGGCCTGAGTTCAATCCCCGGTTCCACCAAAAAGAAAAAAAAAAAAAAAAAGAAGAAAAACACACAGTTATTTGGGAGTATTAATAAATCTGAAATTATAGTGGGTTTTGACAGTTCAACTTTTTGAAAGGGCATTTCAGTCCGTGAAGAGCCTTGCACAGTTCTGCATACCATGAACGAGCACATATAGAGGTATGAATGACCTTAAGATTTTGCCCCTAACACTCTAGGAAACTTGGGAATGCATATGCCACAAAGAAAGTTTTGATGGCTTACCTGAAGGTATTTCTGGTTTTCTTAATACTGAAACATAAGCTAGCATTTAATGACATGAATTTCATGGACATCCTTGGTTTTCACGAGAGCGCCTTTACCTGTATGGGCTGGCGAAAGTAAGCCGAGTGAACGGCCGCCCTTTCCCCTACCTGGGTTCCTTCCTCGCCAGTGCAGCCATCGGTCAGGTTCTGAAGCCTTAGGCAGGCGCTGCTTCATGAAGTGATACTGACAGGTAAGAGTCAAAGGTCCGCTTCACCGCACAAGGGCAGCCTGAGCCGCCCCCGCCGCCCCTAAGCGAGTCCCAAGGGGCCCTCGCCACGCTGCGCCCGGGAGCGGAGTGGGTGGGCGCTGCCCCACCTCGCTCACGCGTGGCTCCGGCTTCCGCCCTGGCGGTGCCAGCCGGGGTGTGCAGGGGGCGGTTCTCCGCGGCGGGAGGCTGGCGGCGGGCGGGGAGCGCGTGGGAAACCCGGCGCTTCCTTCTCGCGCCTCCCGCGCCTGCCCCGCGCGGTTAACCGGGAGCGGCCTCCTGCGGGCGGGCGGGCG
>NDGM011059172.1:0-11479 GCA_002564305.1 Octomys mimax
AAAAAAAAAAAAAAAGCTGTCTGGGCTTGTACTTAGGGAAATGCCATTGCACTCTCCAGAGCCCTGCTGGGGCCGCTCCATCTCTCAGACACTGTCAGCCACACCTTGCTTTTGGCCTCTGGCAAAGCTGCTCCACAAGGATGAAGCATCAATGCTGATAATAAGCGCTGCCTGACCTTGGGTAGATTGTCACCTGACCTTATTTATAAAATAGTGACAATAGTTTGTATCTTGGTAGCTGAGAGAAAATGAAGACAACCACAAGGGCATGTCTATACAAAGTGTGTCCTGGTCCATGTTATTCAGGCACGTGTAAGGCCTATCTACTGCTGCTCATGCAGAAGGGCTGAGAATGTCACGTCATCAGCCTTCATTCAGGGAAAGAGTTGTTAAAGTGACAGATAAGCCAGAGCAGGGACTGGCATGTGTGGGAGGGGGAAGGCGAGAAGAGAATAAAAGTGACTCCTGCAGCCTTTGAAATTGTCCACTGTGGTTGCAGAAAGCTTGTTTGGTAGAAAGAACTAGATCTGGAGCCCATTTGGCTGCTGTCTCTTCCGGGCACCTCTAGAAGCAGGCTCTGCTTCCAGCCCTTCTTCTCTGAAAACCCCCATACTCAGCAAGTCTGCTTAAGAGCCAAATTCATCCGTAACTCCTCCTTTCTAACCCTTTATTCCTATCCCTAAGGCCCACCGAATGCCATATTTTTGCTGAGCTCTTCCAAAGCCCCACACCCTGTGGGAGACAGCTGGGAGGCTATGATGAGTGAGACAGCGAGGGTGTGCAGACAGCACAATGGGAGGCAGCAAATCAGGTGGGGTGGGGAAGGAGGCGAGGGAAGTAGAACAGGAAGTAGCCCTGCAGGAGGGGGCTGCCAAAGGTACTCTACCCAGGCAGAATAGACAGCACCTCAGAGCCTCACTTGTGTAGGGAGCTCACCACTTGGCCTGGCATGAGCTCAAGAAGGCTGTAGCCAATGGAGGTCAGGAAGCACATGGGCAAGGAGGCTTGGATGTGGGTAGGAGCTGTTACCCATTCCACTATGAAAGCAAAGGCAAGGATCCACTGTGACAGCTGGGTAGTGCTTCTGCCCCAGTTCAGGGCAGGTTCTGAAGGACAGCAGGAGTAATGGGCCAGAGTGGTATTTTTGAAGATACGCAGCACCTCCAGGATCTGCCTGTAGGAAGATGGCCTCTTTCCACTTATAGTCTGCTTCTTGAATATACCCATCCTCGTGCCACCTCAGCACCTCTGCACCTGTCCCCTGTCCCTTGCTGTCAGCCATTCACATAGCTCTGCCCTCTTCCAGGACTCTTCTCGAAGGTCACCCCATCATCAGAAAAGCCTACCCCGATCTCTCTTAGAAATAGTGCCCCCACCCTCTGATCCCTTACCTCGCTTCATTTGGTCTTTGCAGTCCTGGCATCAATTGGTGTAGTTTTTGTCTGGCTTGGTGACCAGTCATTATTCCATGGAGATGTGGTTTGTCTTCTTTCCCGAGTCCTCAGATCCCAGAATAAGCTCTAGAGCCTAAAGGCAATCAGTAATGTATGTTGAATGCATGAATGTGCAATAGGAAGGGCCTGGCCTGGTGGGCAGGGAGAAAAAAGGAGACCAGCTAGAGTTTTTCCTCCAAGTTCGGAAGCTCTGGCCTGTCTCCTCATCCTAGATTCCCAGCCACAGTGGGAGGCCATCTTCCTCATGGTTCCTTCCTGTTTCAAATGGTCACTGGGTCTTTTCCCCATGTCTCCTGCCCTGGAGCTTGGTGACACTCCAAGTCAGAATCTAAAGGGACTCAGACCAGGCACAGTCTGCATAGGCCCATCTCTGAGCAGAAGATGAAGTGCTCTGGGTTGGGACTGCCCTACACTGCCCTGTTTCAGAACAGGCTGTGCCAGGAACGAGATGCCACCATTTCTTGTCAGAAGTCTGCAATTTATTGAGCCACTCATTTTCCCCTCCACCTATTTCATGGGTTGAATAAACCCTATTGAGCATGAAAGTACCAGAGTCTGTGTCATATTTGGAGAGGAGAGATGTAGAGGTTCCCCTGCAGAGAACCAGCCTCAGTGTGATCCAGAACAGTAGCAGGAAGCAGGGGATCTGCCGCAGTTTCCCGTGACTAACTGGGCAGGAGGCGGAGAGAATCTGCTCATAGTTCCCAGGGTGGTGAGGGTTTGCAGTGGAAGCCTGGGTGGGGTCTGTGCTGCTTCAGAGCAACTCTGAGCAACCTGAAGCGTCCAGCATGTTCTGTAAGGCCAGCTGGGCCCACTCCACCACCCGCCCAGCCTGTCCACAGTTGTGCCCTGAAGCTTTCTTAGGAGAGGACTCAAGAGAGTGAGGATCTTCCGTAGGAGTACCAGGAGTGGGAGACATACCTTCTCCCTGGGACACCACAGTTGATTAATAAAATGATGAAATCCACCACATGCTTGATGTGATTGAGTTTTGGGGGAAAGTCAGAGAGGGAGCTGAATTTTGAGTCAAAATCAAGGCAGCCTCAGCACACATAATGAGTAACAGCCACACATTTAGGTCCCAAAGGAAAAGACCACTGATGAGGGGCTGAATCGGGGCCATAGCTATCTGGATTTGTTCGCCCACCTACCATGAAGAGCACAGGAAATGCCTATAAGAATCAAAACTTGCATTTATTGACAATATAGCCAGTTTTGGAGGGCAGCTAGTTTGGCTGCCTGTGCACATAGAAGGGGTAGAGCAAAAGCTGGGAGATAAGAACATGTAGATTTGAGAGAACTGGCCTTGTGCCTGAGCCAATGAGGAGAGCTGCTCTCAACCTAAACAAGCAAAAAAACAGTGTATTTAAAAAACAAAATCCTCATTTTTAAAGATGCATTTTGGGGCTGGGGAGATAGCTCAGCAGTCTACGTGCCCCTGCCTGGCGAGCACAAGGACCTGGGTTTGATCCCTCATATCACATGCTGTGTCACTGAAACCAGACGTGGTGGCACACACCTGTAATCCCAGTACTGGGAGGTTGAGAAAAAAGGGTCACTTCAAGTCTGAGCTGTGTAGCAAGACCCTATATAAAAGAAAGAAAACAAAGAGGAAGAAAGGAAGGAAGAATAAGAAAGGAAGATTTTAAAAATAAAGATGTATTTTAACCTTTTGGTTTCAGTGGAGCCATAATGGGTCTGGATCTGGCCTAGAGAGGGCTCTGCTATAGCTGCTGCTAAGTGAGGCCCCAGGAGAACAGGGGTACAGGAGACCAGCCAGTGCCAGCCTGACTGCCCACCCTGCAGCACCAGGGCCTTCCTACCTGACTGTAGCCACCACTGCCTCGGCAGTGTTCTAGAAGGCTACAGACACATGCTGGGTAACCATGCTCCAAAACAGACATGGCTTCTCTCTTTCTCTCTGCCCCCCTCCCCTGACATATAGCAGCCCTACCTACTGCCTGTTTTCATCATATTTCATTTTCTTTAGCAAAAAGATGGTATTTTATTTAAGTGTGAGTCTAAAAACATTTCATAACGGGAGCATTTAAGCTAAAAACCTCCTCTATTATAGTCAATAAATACAGGAAAAAAATGCCTACTTCCAAGAAAGAACAATGTCATTGTTTTGTGTTAGAAAATCTCTTCTGAGTCTGGAGATAGGTGCAGGCCTAAGGGATAGCCTCTGACCTGAAGTCAGGATTTCTCTTCCTTGCACGCATGTCCACATGTGGACATGGATATGCTTGGGGCCCAGTGTCTGCCGCTGTGCCACTCTGTGTGCCTTTGGCAGGCCTGTAGATGCCTGAGCTGCTGCTCCCTGAAGCTATGCTAAAGAGCCCCTTTGGGGGCCCTCTCCTGGCCCTGCCTTTCCAAGCTGAGTTCTGACAACACCCCCCTGCCTCAGTTTCCTTGTCTGTAAGGCAAATTTGATAGCAGTGCTCTCCTGGTCAAATTGTGAAATGTAAAGTAAGCTTGTCATACATAGTGTTGGCTCTTGTAACTGGTGCTGCCAGAGCCCCAGTACTGAGTCTGAATTGAACTCTGAGCAAGGGAGGAGAGGAGTCCCTTTTGAGCTCTTTCCAAAGGCATGCCCAGATTAGATAATCAACAAATATTTGTGGAGAGCAAAGATTATAATACAAAGATGATAGTTTAAACTTAGAAAATTATTTGCAAAAGGAAGTGCTGAGAAATGCTAGTCCTACAGTATATTTCTCAGAAGAAGAAAAAAATAGAAGAAACTAAATGGGATGGGACAACGAAACATTCTCAGGCCTTCTGGGGACTCACAGTGCACATAGACATATTCAAGGTTCTGAGAAAGTCTTACAAAAAAGAAAAAAACCCTTAATTAGCTAGGCACGATGGTGTGTGCTTTTAATCCCATGTACCCTGCAAGGCTGAGGCAGGACCATTACGACCTCAAGCCTAGCACGGACAATGTAGTGAATTAGTGAAATCCTGTCTCCAAACAAAGAAGGGCAGAGATATGGATCAAGGTGAAGGCCCTGATTTTAATTCTCAGTGCTGCAAAGAAAAAAATAAAGAAGGGAGGGAGGGAACGAAGAAACTGGTTTAACTGCTTCAGGCAACACTAGCTAAAAGCATTTGACTAGGCATGCCCTCCTCCCCGCTCTTTCACTCTCCTTTCTTTTTCCCTTCCCTCTCCCTTTTTTATGCTGTCTGTTAACACTTCAGAGAGTCTACATGCAGTGCTGGGAGTAGCAGTCACCTGAGCTACACAGGGACATCTCAAATATAGGTTGCCTTTCTAAGCAGGAGACTGAGTCATGGCACCACACCCTCGCCCACCCTTCTGGAAAGCCTGGTACTGGGGCAGCAGTGGTAGCCCAGATCCTGCACCTTTCAGGGCTCTGGCACCTGAACTAGGGGGTGGCTTCCGTCCCAGAACACAGTCCCAGGGCTCTCTTTGAATTAATCTAGCCTTCATCAGTTCAAAAGTATTTACTGTCTCTTCCAAGAGACAAACTACAACTTTTTTACATAAGAATATCGACTTCAAGTAATCAAGAATTTTTTTTTCCAAGTCTAGAAGTTTCATGAAAAAGAAAAAAAAAAGACTTAAGCTGAACCAAAACAAAGATAAACAAAAGCAACCCTGAGAAATGAGTACACTGAATGAGGTTACCTGGCCTTCTCAGGCTTCCGAGTAGTACAGGCCACCACAGCTTTCTGCTACCCCTGGTACATAATCCTCTGTGACACACTGCCCTGCTCACACACCAACGGTGAGGGGACAGACACCTACAACCAGGCTATCTTCTGTATAATGCTCTTGCCTCCTACCACCAGATTGTCCCATAGATAACAGCAAGATGCCTCAGGAAGCCCCTACACAGAGTGGCCATCCAAGGTAGTAATGGAGGCCTGGACTCAAAATCAGTCTTCCTCAGCTACATCCTAACTCCAGCTCACAAGCTGTGAATCTCACGGAGGAGACTGGTGGAGCTTTAGCCCACTATGGAAACACCATCACTTCACAACTTCAAGATCATAGCTGAGGCAGTAAAGAGCAAAATGACAGGAAAGCACACTCCTCCAAGAGATGGGCTGCCAAATTTGCTTTCTCCAGAAATTTTAGACATTCACACATCTCCCCTCAAGGCTGGGCAAGCATCCTCAGTGCATGCTGCTCAGATAGCCTGCAGACCGGAAGCACTTCACGTCGCAGTGGCTTCTGCCCACTCCTGTTCGCAATTCATCCTGGAAATGCACCTAGGAGCCAGGGTCCCCGTTGGAATGCAATAGAGCAGTGATGGGGCAACTTTTAGAGCTTTCTGATGATAACAAACAGCCGCCTGCAGCATGCATGCCACAGGTTCACCACCACTGAACTAGAAGGTAAGTGGGAGCCGGGGGCACTAGGCTGGATACTAGGCTGGAAAAAAGTGGGTCAGGATGGAAAACATCTGGCTGCTGCTAGTGGAGCTGCCCTGGTGAGTAAGGGTCCTGATGCTGTATCCCTCCTCCTCTGCAACCTCACCTTCATCAGCAGGTGATTCTCACAGCTGCATGGGAGAGAGGGGTGTGCATTTCACCAAAGCATAAACTACAGCTCAGAAATGTTAAGAAACAAGAATGACAAACTCTCCTGAATTGCTGCAAGGTGAGAAGATTTCCAAGACACCAGACTTTCCATCTTAAAACCAGGATGATCCTGAGCAAACTGGAGTGGCTAAACCCTGCCCTATTAAGTCACAAGGCTGGAATGTAAGACACAGGCTTGCTTGATGGGGGCCCAGCCACTGCCATTCTCTGGAGCTGTCCAAAGGAGCAGGGATTGAGCTACACCAGAATCCTGAGCTCTGTCTGCACAAATCAGCTAACATGGCAGAGAGCGGAAGGCCTGGCCAGAGCCAGCAGGGCCAGCACTAGAGGACTGTCTTGCTAGGTGTGGGCTGCTGGAAAGAATGTGGTTCTCAAAAACATTTCCAAAACTTTTGTGGGGATAATTTGGACATTCCAAGATTGATTTGCAAAACAAACAAGTTATCCCATTTTGGTTCCGGGTGCCCTCCTTTCATAGAGAAACCATTGATGAATGGCATTGCTTCTGTCTTTATTTTTCTTTTAAGTGAATAGCAGATGCTCTGGGGAAACTGAAACAGTACCTGTTAACTAAGAAAAGAAAAAAATCAGAATTTTAGTCTATAGCGTCTACTCCATTCCTTGGTCAAGGTTTTTGAAACTTTGATTCTGTCCCTGCTGCCTCAGAGGTGGCTCTGTTTTCATTTACAAGGCCTTGTGTTGCTAGGTATGAACTGAGCAATGTAGAAATCACTGGAGGACATTAGGGTGCTAAATGAAGAAGTGAGTCCAGACCATCCAAGAGTGAGCTGAGCTTGCTCACGGCTCTCAGAAGCAAAGGCTGGTCTGCAGGTGAGCTGATCCAGCTTGGATCTGAAGACAAGTGAGATGAGCTTGCCCTCCTTGGTAGATCTGTTGACATGGAATAGAGTCCTAGGGACACCACTGTTTTTGGCCTGGGCCAGTTATGCAAATGTCAG
Source organism: Octomys mimax (assembly GCA_002564305.1). Classification (NCBI taxonomy): domain Eukaryota; kingdom Metazoa; phylum Chordata; class Mammalia; order Rodentia; family Octodontidae; genus Octomys; species Octomys mimax. The sequence continues at coordinate 6,986 of NDGM011059172.1, forward strand.
TTTTCCTCTTGTTCATCAGGCTGTTCCTGCTGCTAGAGCTGCAGGCCTTAAAATGTGAGCATTTGTGGCAACCTATCAAGTGAGCAAGAATGTGAAAGAAGATGCGGCATTTGGAAGGTGAGGAGTTAGTGGCTTTTCACAAGGAATCGCGATGCATGGTGCATCTCAGAGCTATGCAGTGGGCCAAACCACTGAGCTTCTAGGCAGACCTTCCCCTGCCCATCATCCTCTGGCCCACGCCACAGGCATGTGTATCAGCCTGTATGGTGTCTGCTATGGTTTGCGTCTAGTTGTCCCTCTAAAGCCTCATGTAGTCACTGGGGTGGGCTTCTAGAGTTTGCAATTAATTCATGATCCAATGCTGGGACTAGGGGTGTGAGTGCTACACCTGGCCTGGGCAGATAGCCTGAATGCAGTGTAAGGACAGGAGAGAGGTTGCTTCCTGCTGCCACTGCCGCTGGTGCTCCTGCCTTATTGCTCTTTCTGTTTTGCTGTTTTCCACTGCCATGAACTGTTCCCCCTGCCATGTGACTCTCAGCCCTGGAGCCAGCCAAGTGTGGACTGAAACCTCCACTAACTGTGAGCTAAATAAACCTCTCTCCTTCCTTAATTTGGGGTGTTAGGTATTTTGTCCCAACAGTAAAAGAAAAGTACCGAAGACAGTATTCCCTCAGAGTCACCTGCAGCTGGAATCTTGGGATGGATCTTATTTGGAAATAAGCTCATTGCCGATATAATTTAGTTAAAGCGTCTTGAGAGGACACCATCTTGGAGTTAGGAGGACTTTAATTTCAGAGGTTGGTGGTGACTTAATGAGAAAAGGAGAGGACATGGAGGTACAGGAAAGAAAGAGGCCACGTGTGATGGAGACAGAACTGTTGTGCTGTCACAAGCCAAGAAGTGCCGAGGCTGGCCAGTGACCACCAGAACTGAGAAGAGACAAGAAGCCTTCCTAAAGCTCTGTGGGGACAAGGCTCTGCCTTCAAACTGCTAGTTCTAGAAGGTAAGAAAATAAATTCCCATTGTTTGAAGCCACCAAGGCTGTGGTAATTTGTTACAGTGCCTTACCGCTACCTATTGTCCAAGGGTTCTTTTGCTCAATTTGCTTAGAAGTCACAATTAGGCAAAGTGAAGCTCTTTTAGTATTAGTAGCCCTGAGCTCAGGGCCAATGCCTGTCAGCTCTTCAGGTTGGCAACCCCCACCAGGCTCCTGAAAGCTGGAGTCAGCAGCTTTCAGCTACTGACGACCCCGAGGGACTCTGGGAGGCTGGGGATCATGGCTCCTGGCAATTCCCCATTGCTCTCCATCTTCCTTGCAGTTAGCCACTTTCAGTGTTAAATAACATGGCTCTAGCCACATTAGCACCAGCAGGCTTTGATGTTAGCAGCTGTCAGCATACCAGCTCAGACTCTCTGCTCAAGATGGAAGTCATGAAGAGGTAAAAATACACCTCTAAAAGAGGCTTGATTAGGACTTACACTGCAACAAGAGAAGCATGGATTGGCCACTAAGGACAGAGGGAGAAGGTTGTTTAGATAGAAGAAAAGCAGGCTTGCATAAGCAGAGCACCAGGCTTTTCTATTTAGCCAAGGATAAGAAAGGGGCTCCTCATGAAGCTGCCTAAGGAGGTTGCAGAAGGCGAGAGTTGTCCAGAGATGCTGCTGGGTGAGTCACGTGGGGTGGACCTGTGAGCAAAGCCTGTGTCAGCCACAGCAAACATCTCCTGGAGCAGCTGTGGAGCATTTGACACAGGAATGGCCAGTTATGAGGTACTGGGGTAGCCACGGAAGAGAAGCATCTGTCAAAATAGACAATGTCTCAGAAAAAGAAGCACAAATGGACAATAAACATAGGGGGAAATGTTCAACATCTCTGGCCATTAGAGAAATGTAAATTAAAACAACATTGCAATATCATCTTACACCAGAAAGAATGACCAACATCAAGAAATCAAATAATAACAAATGTTGGTGAAGCTACAGTTAAAAGGGAGTTTTGGGATCTGGGGAGATAGCTCAGTAGAGTAAGCACTTGCCTGACAAGTGCAGGGTCCTGAGTTCAATCCCCAGTACCACAAAAAAGGGGGGGTAATTATGTGAAGGTAAACAAATATGTAAACCAGGATGAAGAGTTCTCAAATAAATAAAATCAGAAATTACATTTGAGCCAGCTATTCCCTTTCTAAGTATCTTCCCCAAAGAGGTGCAGACATCATTACATGCATTTTAATGTGCACAGCACCACAGTTCATAATGGCTAAATCCTGGAAGTAGGCTGCATGTCCATCAACAGATGAGTGGGTAAAGAAAATGTGGTCAAAAGAAAAGTACCTCCGAGGAAGCTGCAGCCCTTCTCTCTCATCTCTCTTAAGAAATGGATACACCCCTGCTGGCCTACAGTAGGGACCTGGGATCTCTCAGGGACTTCAATACAGGGTTATTGCTGCCTCTGCTCATTCCGCTGCTACAGCAGAGATAACCCTAACAGCTCTCACTTGTGCTCTTCTGGTTGGGGCAGCAGGGAGGGGTCCTCTGTTTGTCCTTGTCATGTGTATAGTCACCCTTCTCAGGTATGAAGAAATAGAGGAAGGGAAAGATATTATTTTTTGCCATACTGGGGATAAGCCCAGGTGTGGCACATGCTAGGCAAATGCTCCACCAGTGAACTATCTACCCGCTCACAGTTTTTAAAAATAAAAGAATGGCTTCTAGTTGTGCCTGTGGACCTCGACCAGATATACCTCCCAGGCCGGCCACCTTCTATTGCCAATACCATTTTATGAGGCTTCACAGCACTCTCTCTGGCATTTCTTTCCGCTGCCCAGGGCTGGCAAGAAAGAACTGTGAGCACCAGTAGTTTTTAGCCTGTCAATGCCTGTGGACTCATAGCAGTGGTTGGGAGAGCTTCTGGACTCAATAATTCTCTGTGGTTGTAGCCTTCCAAGTTTCTGGAGCCAAGAATCCTTTCTGCTAATACTGTGTATCCCAACTGTGTTCCTTGGAGCCATAATTTCCTGTGAAATAGTACTATGTTTTAAAGTATCATAGTCAAGTAAGTTTGGCAATTGCCAAAGTAGATATAGGTAAGTCAGTTTCTTTATTGTAAGTCTTCTCAGGGCCCTTAATGTGGAAGTACCCGTTGTGCACACAGAAAATGCATGTGATATTCAGGAGCTCTCAGCTCTATGACCTGCAGATTTTTCTGCGTTCTGTCTTCTGTGTGATTGTGCTCTCATGAACTTCAACACTGAAGATGTCCCTCCCCTCCTTCTCATCCAAGTTTTAAGAAAACCACTCTTTCCATCCCCGAGCATTCCTATAAATCAGTAGAACGCTACAGCTTCCTGGCCCTGAATTCTTTACTAGCTCTCTAGTCCCTAGGTACAAATTCACTTTTGAATGTTGTAAAAGACCTTCAGGAACCAAAAAATAGGCCAGCCCAGCCTCTCAAAAACTCTTATTGTACCCTAAAACATGGTCAGCTGAGATACATGTGCTTCTGAACAGGTAGCACCTTCACACATTACGCTTGCTGTCTAATACACCTTTCCTGCCTCTGCTGCCTGGAAAACATCAACATATCCTGGAGGGTTGGTGCCTGCCTCTATTTACATCTCTCCAACTCTTGCCTCACCCAGGACCAGAACCCCACCTCTCAGCCCCATAATGCCCTGAGCTTACTGTAAACCGTTATCATACGTAATGATGGGCTGCTCACTAGCATATCTCCTCCCCTGGCTCTAAATTTTGGGTGGGTCTCCCTACTGCAGTATCTCCAGCCTCCCTACAGCAAGGACTCAGATGTTCATGCGCTGCTTCTTCATTTAATGGCTCAGAGTTCAGGACACTCACAGGCCATGCGTTACCTAGCAAGAGAGGTTGCTATAGGACAAGTCTATTGGGTTCAGGTTGTTGGGAGTGCTGAGGCTGAGAACTGATCCTATGTGGGAGGCAGGAGGAGGTGTCACTACCTAAAGCCATCAAGCTACCTTGGTCTTGAGCAAAACATGCTGCCTGGACATTGTAGGCTATGAGTTGCTAGGCAACCTTGGGTCTTGCAACTTTGCAAAGGTATAAATAAATGCTCCTACTGTTGTTCAGGGATTCTTTGCCGATCGGGCATGGTCCACAACGTGACCTCAGCTATTATCTCTTGTCTTTATTTTCTAAATCCTCTCTCCATTTTCTCCCGGGACCAACGAGAGACCAAAAGATCCCCACACTAGGTGCCACTGATTCGTGAGCTCTTCTTCCCTAAACAGATAATCTGATATTAGCACACGTATGATATTTTTTCTCTTGTGCTGTTTTACATTTAGCCTTCTAGATTTTAATGTAATTTATGTCTTTTCTAATAACATCTAGTTATTAGTATTGAGCGTGTTCCTTGTTTGTTTGCTGTCTTCCAAGCAGAGCATTGAACCTTTTATTTATAAAAGTATTACTTATGCAGCTTAGTTTAAATTTATCATTTTAGTATTTGCTTTCCATTTT